>PVIJ01013986.1:0-42808 GCA_004024925.1 Scalopus aquaticus
TGGCTTTTATTATGTTGAGGTATGTTCCTTCTATCCCAAGGATTTCAAGGGCTTTTATCATAAATGGGTGTTGTACTTTGTCAAATGCTTTCTCAGCATCTATTGATATGATCATGTGGTCTTTATTTTTCTTTTTGTTGATGTGTTGGATTACATTGATTGATTTTCGGATGTTGAACCATCCTTGTGCCCCTGGGATCTCCTCTATATTTTCAAATGTTGATCTCTCGGTGATTATTATCTGTAGAAGAGTAGTTAGAAAAGGGGGTGGTGGGGAGGCAACTATTACTTAGATATATCCGGTAGAGTGGAAAGCTTTGCCAACTCCTAGCCAGAATTAATACTAGCATCCCAAGAGAGACAAAACACATTATGTCCACATAAGATTATTTAGATGTATGCTTCTGGCAAAAACTTGTCACTTAGTCTGAGCATTCACCTTCTATTTGTAAGGTAGAGACACTGATTTCTGGAAATGTGGTATCTCAAAATGGGCTCCTATAATTCCTAAATAAAAATTGATACCCCTGGGGGGGGCAAGATTTGTGGGAACTTTCACTTATGTTTTTGGAGTTAATCCAATGTGTGAATATTGCTCTTGCAAAAAGAGAGAGATAAAATATAATTTTTAGGACAAGAAAGCCACCCATTGCACTTATTTTAAAAATAAATGTGCTTACATTGCCTTTTCTTTGTGTTTCTTGTGGATCATTACATGCTTTTTTCAAATGTACACAGTTGTTTTCACAGGTATCTACCATCACAATTTGGACAGTGTTTTCCAAAGCCTCTTTCACCAACTGATATGACTACCTTGTAGTTAATCAATCCATATTTATTATTGGCTTTTAGAAATGGCAAAAAATCAAGGTCTGTAAGGCCTTTAAAATATTAAATATATTTTTATTTTATCATATTGCAGAACTGTTATTTTCAATATTTACCCCTCAAGGCAGCACTAGGTAAGAAGTCACTCACTGCCTGAAAGACTGAACATTAATCTTTTCTTAATGAGTAATGTAACCCATGGACTTTCACCCAATAAAAAAGACTGCTTCCTGGGTTAAACTTCTAAAACAGCACATTTGTCATTTCACTCCCTAGCCCTATTCCACTTAAAAAAAAAACTTCATCACCTACAGGATCAGGTTCAAACATTTGCCAGTTCAAATCTGCTCACACCATGTTACTTAGTATGTACTCTACCACCGTCCCCTCAAAATGTGCTGGGTTTTTGTTTTATACCTCTAAGAGTTTACATTTAAACAGCTTGGTGCTGGGGCCTCCCTGGTGGCGCAAGGGGTTATGTCTCAGCACTATCAAGCTATGAGCAGCTGGCCAGGGAGCTGACCCACATGGCACAGCAGACCTCTCCTGTGTCACCCGCTGCTCCTTTCAGCAGTGTATTTCAGTAGATCTGCCTGTTCCGCTCCCCACTCTGTCTCTTGATGCATCCTCTAAACCCCTGCACCTCTGGCCTACACCCCAGCTCTTAAATAAATCTAAAAAAAAAAAACAGCACGGTGCTTCCTCTAACTTTACAAATATTAGTTCATTTAATTTCATAACAACTCTGTGAGATTGGTAGATGAAGAAAGTGAGGCACAGATAGTGAGTTGCTTAAGTGGCAGAGCCAGTATTCAACTTAAGGCAGATTGGGACCAAAGTCAACTGTGCTTAATCACGAAAAATATTACCTTCGGTTCCCATGCACTCACCATCTAATGTCATTTCTCCTCCACTGTCTCTCTGAATTTTACTATTGGTCCTTTCAGACACAGCTCAAAGAACACTTCTTGCATGAAGCCGTTTCTTAGCTATTCCATTCCATACTCTTTTCTCTTGCTCTTGCATTGCTTCGGATAGTATCTATTACTTAAAGACCAGTGTATATCATCTCTCCAACTAGATAGATACCACTTCCTATATTTTCATATCTCCCAAAGCCCCTTTCATAGTAGAACCTAAGTGGCAGGCTCTCCATAAATACTTTGTTAAATGAACATGTAACCCAAATCTTTAGAAAAGGCATATGCCATGTTTTGCCATAATTAATTTCCAATTTCGCTTACACTTGTCAGAATCAAAGAATCAAAACACCTATTTACATGTAACCCCTCATCCTTACTCCTGCCACAACTCTCAAAATCCTGCTTAGGATTTCTCTCACAGAAAGTCTGTGAAGCACGAACTCTTTTCCCAACATCAGGCCCTCAAGCACAGAAGTCATAATAGTAGGAGACTTTTCACAGCACCTGTTACAGCAACTAGGATACAGAATTTCACAATATAAAAGCGATATGGGTAGAGTGTGGAATGATCACTTGTTCTGGAAACGGTGTTTGGGTGCTAACGTGCCAGAGATTTGTAAAAGACGGACGTGTATTCCGAATCTGGGAAGCCAGGAGCCTCAACTCGGACCTATGGAAAGAGTGGAAGTGGACTACAACTACGACCAGCGAATCCGGAAGGCTTAGTTTAGTACCTAGTGGCCTAAAAGAGAACAACGTACGGTGCCAGGGCCACGCTTTGCGAGGCGCTGTTGCCAGTTCCCAGCAGCGACCTAGCGCAGCACCTGCCACGACAGCCAGGCAAAGCGGCCTTGGGTCTCTCCTTGACAGTTTTCCACACCCGCTCAGCTCAAAGCGCTGCCGGCAACCCGCGAAAACTTGCAAGCATCTCCTGCGGGGTCGGTGCGAGCGTGCGGGCACTCACGCGCATGCGCAATGCTCTTACCGTGCGAGCCAATAGCAATGCGGCGCTGAATGCCACGCCTGCGTAGTAGGCCTCCACTCGCGCTTCCCCTTCCCCTGCTCTAGCAGGCCGGCTGAACTGTCCAATGCCCACCCGGTGCTAGAAGGAGGAGCCTGCGTAGGGTGCGTGTAAAGGGAGCAGGGGAGCTGGCCGGGTCCCACGGTGTTTGACCCGTTGGTGGGTGCGTGAGAAGAAAGGAAAGAAAAAGGTGCGGAGTAGCGGTTGCCGAAATGTTCCGGTGTGGAGGCCTGGCAGCGGGTGCTTTGAAGCAGAAGCTGGCGCCCTTGGTGCGGACAGTGTGTGTCCGCGGCCCGAGGCAGAGGAACCGGCTCCCAGGTGACTGACCCCTCCCGTGCAACCCCCATTTCAATGACCACGGGCCTGGGCGCCATAGGTTCCTTAACCCTCTTTGCCCTGGCCTCCCTCCCCGCCCCCCCATCCCCCGGAGAAACTTACTCATAGTTGAGTGAATTCTGAATTGGTGGAATCCAAGCTGTGAGTTTCGCAAGCCATGCCGACCTGACCTTCAAGGGAATTGAAACCCAGTAGTCGGCTTGAGGCCTTTTCCCGGGAGGGTTTGCTGCTCAGGGATAACAGAACAGTTAGCCATCTCCTAGTGTCCAATGTCGCCGCTCCACCACCCCCAGGCCTCCTCTTTGGAGCAATGAGGTCAAATCGACTTGGTCTTTTTGGACTGTGAGACTTTAAACGGGACATTTAAGCCCCGCCGCCTTACATCCTTATGTAAATGAGCATATTACCTGTGCTACCTTCCAAACCCCAGAAGAGATCCCTAGCTTTGAGTGCCGTGTGTAACAGACAGTGTGCAGTGCAAATAAGGAGTCAGTTGGTTGTTTGCCAGACCCCAGAAGAGCTGGCCCAGAATTAGAATGAGATGTTTGGTTAGCGTAATTCTTGGTGGTCTTTAATGTTTCAAAGAAACAGCTGGCAGGACGCTTTGTATTTAGCCTCTATGAAGTTATTCCATTAAATTTTAGAGCTGGAAGGGATTTTGTGGTAAAGTTCACCCACTCACTTTTATAGATAATAAACCGAGGCACAGAGAGGTGAAATTACTTGCCCAAGGTCACATAACTAATTAATAGGTACAGCAAGGATAGTTGGCCAGTCTCTGGGCCCCTAATGCCCTTGCCACAACTCAGAACTGCCTCCTAAAGTTTGACCTCAGAAGGTTAAAAATGAATTGTTTCCACTTAACCAGTTTCCTTTTAACCCATCCTGTATCAGATACCTGTGACTTGATCTGAGCATATCTTGAACTTGCTGATTTTTCACATGTACAGTCTCTCAGGGATAATGAATTCTCCACCTGTAGGAGGTGCTTTGTTGTTGTTGTTTTTTCAATCAATAATCTTTGAATGACCACCTGAGGATGTTCACATTTGCAATGTCAAGTTATCCTTGAGGCTTTCCAATGTGGCACCACATTCAGGGTCCTTTAAAAATAAAACATGGAATATATTTTCCTTAGAAATATCCTAGGAGATAGGCATTTGAACAGTTTTTCCAATTCAAGAAAGTGTTTCCTGATGGGTATACCTGAGGTATGTGCTAACACAAATTGCTCTTGGAATGTGAAAATCTCTGCCTTAGCCGTTAACGAGCACCCCTTCTGTGAGGCCATCTATATGGGTTTTGTGCATTCAAATGCTAGTGCTCTATGCAAGGTGTACAGTAATTGATTGACACAGTAACTCAGGTAAGCTGAAGATTTTCATCCACTGGCCTTTCAAACTTTGTGTACTTATTTTGCTCAAAACTCACAACTTTTACTAATATTCTGCAGTCCGACCAAAAGTTCTCATTGATTAAATATGAATTTGCAAGTTAAACTGATTAATTAGAGATTTGATGGTGGTTGGTGATATTAGAACTAGTGGAAAACACAGACTCGAAGTGGTTTTTTCCATTGCATGGCTTGGTTTGAAGGCTGTCTGCTGCAGAATATAGTTTAACTTCCTGACATAGCTATCCATCTCTTTGTATACACTTGTGCTTTGTTCTTTGGCCAAGCGTCAAAGTGTAACATTGTCTGTCTTTAGAAATGGTGGGAGTGGTGTTCCCACTTAAAAAAGAAATGGATTCTATCATTTTAAGAATTAACGCTAGTTGGTTAGCTTGATTATTAATTGCTTCTAATATGATTCATTTTTCCCAAAGTAGATCTATCATATATTTTCACATAGGTGGGGCAGAGGCATTTTTTTTATATGCCATTTCTCCCACCCCATTTCCAACTCCTGCCCAGTACTTGACTAGGATCTTAGCAAACCTACCTTGAAATGATCTCACGCCTATCATCATTGTCAGGTTCATTGCCATTATATTTTACCGTTTGCCTTAAAACCATAATTGAACTATTTGCTTATTTACTTTCTATGGATGTTCTGCTTCTTTCCAGAAATACTTGACAATAACTAATAGTCACCACTCTGTGTCTGCATTCAGCACCAAGGAGCATCAGACAGGTTAGGTAATAGATATTTTCTGTTCAGTAGTATTTGATTTGGTCACCAAACATTGTGCTGCCCATGTGATCAAACTGACCACTGACCCCTGATCTGAGGGTCAAATGTTTGAACATGTCCCTCTATTTAGAATCCTTCCCACCTTCTTAAAAAGGAACCTGGACTCCTTGTTGGCAAGGATCCACACTTCTTGGACACTGCCAAGTGATACTTTTTGTTGTTGTTGAAACCTAGAAGATGAGCTTTTCCTCACTCTTTCTGATGAGGCAGAGCTTTCCAGAAGAAAATTTTTTGGCAAGTCAGCCTTTTCTCAACCAGTTAATTAATATGTTGTTTCCCAGAAACTTTCTAACATTTTGAGGGAGTTGCTGCATGCTGCAGCTTTCTTCTACATCACATTTCCAAAATTTGTCTGGCCATGTAAATCTACTCAAGAGCTGACTCCAGACCCACCGAATGGGAATCTCTAGAGGAGAGTCCTGGCAATTTATGTTTTATCAAGCCCCTCAATGCAATTCATATGATCAGGCAAGTTTAGAAATTCTGTTTTGAATGACTGATGACTCTTTTCCTTCTGTTTCATAACCTAAGGATTAAAAAACCAGACCAAACAACCCTAAGTCTCTTGTGATTTGTATCAAATCCATTTTCTGATACTCAGAATAATAACTACCATCTCCCCATCCTAAACTACACGTGACCTGAGGACAAGGATTATGTCCCACCTACCTACCTACCTATTTATTTACTTAGTACAATCTCTGGCACATGGTAAAGTCTCAGTGATTAAGCCCTGACACTCAACTATGAATGGCTTAACTTTGTTCTTTTTATCATCTCAATTATCTTTCTTTGGGTGCCTTTCATTAGAGTAATTGATTCTCTAACCCAGAATGGTGCTTTACTGAAAAAAGACCAATAAAGCAATCATTGGATTGCTTAGTAAGAGGCACCTAGCGCCAATGGATGGATCTCTGCTTGTCCCATCCTGTGTTTTATCCATGTCAGACAAATCAGTTTGCTGTTCAGAAAATGAGACTCAAGAACATACCATGTATGTATTTCTGGAAAGGGCCTTCTGGGATTATAGAAACACCAGAGATTATGAAATCTACAAGAATGAGTTGTTTTCAGTACTATCCTAATGCTAATCTCTGGTATTCAAGGTTGCTCACTTATTATTAAGCAACCTGAAGTTAATAGAACCTGACTAAAGCTTCTTTGCAAAGAATTCTTCAGAATGTTCAGTCATTAGCAATAGAATTGTGAAAATTTTTTATTTCATTCATTCATTCATTGGACAAATATTTATTGAGTAAGCACCTACTATATGTTAGGTACTGTTACTCTGTGTAACAATTCAAGAATTGAATTCTTGTACAGTATAGTAAGTATAGAAGACAGTATTGTATTATAATTATCAAACTTGTTAAGAGAGCAGATTTTAAGTATTCCAAACACTAAGAGAAATGATAATTATCTGACATGATAATTATTGGTACTATGGCAATCATCTAGTTATAAATATATTAAATTTTAAAAAGGAATTGCATCTTAATTGTGAGGAAGAAAACACTCCTTGTGTATATGTGGTCTGACTGCAGAAAAGCTAAAACAAATAGACTGGTGCAGGAATGAGAAGTCAAGGAATAAGTTGGCTTTCCCACTTTGGTAAGACAAGTGAAAAGACATGTTTCAATCAGGTAAAATTTTGAACCTATGAGTGGGCGGTAGTAATTTTATGGGAAATGGGGGGGTGGGAATAAAAACATCTGTACAGTACTGAACCACCTTTTACAAATGTATGTCCCTTATAGATATAAAAACACCTGGTTTGTTAATGATGATGGTGTTGTATTATACTTCTTTTCAAGTACTAGTAAGTATTAACCAATTTGCATTTTAAGAAATCAACTTACTTTACAAAATCTCTTTTTTTTTTTTTTTTGGCGATTTGAGGCAAAAACTGATAAACTTTCCCAAATTTACATTCTTACATTCACTAGTTTTTTGAAAAGCAAGCGAAAACAGAATAAACGTAGTAGTATTATAATAAAACAAAGTTGTTATGATTTCTGGACTTAGGATCTTCCAGAAGGATAAATGGAATTTTTGAAGAAACATTTTTTTTTTCAGTAAACAAACTTAGGGTGGAGGTGGGAACCAAAACTAAATGTGTTGAACTAAAACCACGTGGAAGTTTTTCTGACCAGTTTCATTTTCTAATCTCTGCGAGTTCTCAATTTCTACTTCTGATGATGCTTCATCGTGATTGTGGACTTCTGAAAATCAAAAGCTTACCCAGACTGAGATAAGTTTCTCCACCCTCGCATATGTCTTTATTTTCATGGCTTGTTACTTCCAATTATAAACCATTTTGCTTTATGTGGTGATGACGGATTCTAAAAGCAGGTAAGAAAAAAAGAGTAAAGAAAAACACATTTCCATATTTCTTATCTATAATTCAGAAATCAAAATAGGACTCAAAATCGAGTGTTTGTAAGTCATGTGCCAGTAAAACCTGACCTGAACTAGGGAGAGTCTACTTACAAACTTCTGTTTATCCCACTCGGTGTGATAATGGGAATGCTTGTGTGGACTGCTGCTCCACTTGTGCTGGGTATTACTAACTGTGGTAAATGCACTAAATATGCATAAGACCAAACAATTCTGAGTTCTGAAATACAGTCTCCTAAGGATTTCAGGTAAAACACTGCAGGCCCGTGTTGGACATATTTTGCCTTCTTTGCCCTGAAATTGTGAAAGCCGGGGGAAGCACCCTATTTCTACCCCACCCCCATTTTAAACCTTATCTCTATGATCTATTAACTGTATGATTTCAGTATGTCTCCCAACATATTTAATCTTTCTGAGCCTGTTCCTGCCCATCAAAAATTGCATTTGTAATACCTACACACAAAAACTTTTGTGAAAATTCAGTTAAATTACGTAGTAATGCACCCAGGTAGTCTTGGGGCATAAGAGTCTGCTAACTTCCGATTTCTGTGTTCATATATAAAGCACCCCATTTGTAATCTCTACAAGTGTAGCTTGAATGCTACTATCACTGCCCATTCTGTTTGTCTTTTTAAGCCTCCTCCGACTAGGAAGCTATCCATCTGTCTCTGACTAAGTTCTCAAAGCTTCAGCATCACCTGGCACATCACCTAGAAATGCCAGTTCTTGAGCTCCGCCCCAGATATCCTGACTCAGAAACTTGGAGGGTGGGGCCTGGTCTTCTTGCTTTTAACAAACCCTCCAGGGATTCTGAAATATACCCAGGTTTGACAACCACTGCTCTAGTTCAGTGTTAGTAAACTGGTGCCCACAGGCCAAACACATGTTCCAGGAGCTAAGAATGGCTTTGGTATTTACAGACAATGGGAAAAAAATCAAAAGTAGATTATTTTGTGACACTTGAAGTTTATGTAAAATTCAAATTTCAGTGTCCATAAGTAAAGTTTTATTGGAACACAGCAACACTCATTCATTTACATATCATCTGTGGCTGCTGTCATGGCACACCGGCAGAACTGAATAGTTGCAGCAGAAACGATGCGGCCATAAAAGCTGAAAAGAAAATACTTGATATCTGATCCTTTACAGAAAAAGTTTGCAAACGCCTGCTCTAGGTCCAAGTCACCATGTGGGCTAGCATAAGCAGAGAAGGTACTGAGACCTGTCTGTGAAACCTCTTTTTTGTCCTTTGTGAGGATTGTTATGATCATCAAATAATTAGTTATACAGACTTTTACATCACCATAATGTATATTTTGGAAGAGTAAGAACCAAGCAGTTGGTGGATGTTTTAAATCATGCCATTCTAAAAAAAGATTTCATAGTCTGATGTTCTTCGGTTCTTTGGGGGAGATAAAATCACTTTTAAAACAAATTCTGCGTTTTCCTCCATCTTTAGAATGTCTGTCTTCCAAGACACATTACCTTTCACGCAAGACTAAACTGTGTCCTGATTAGATTGTACTTTAGGGTTTTACTGCTTTGTGCAAGGTTTGAACCAGCCATTTAGAGGACTCCTTCAGTGACTATTATAATGTCCCAGGTACCTGGAGTCAACTTTTTATCTATCTATTCAGTCATCTCTTCGTGTTTGCTTCATATGGTAGTAGTGTGAAGAGAGAAGTATTTGATGAACTGCCCGTGTGTTTTTCATTATCTTTCTGGAAGCTGTAAATTTTCTCTCTGGGCAGCATTAAAATATACTCTTAAAGATGGCCGACAACTTAAGACTTCATTCTGAAATCTGTAGTATTTATGTGTATAATTTTGATGATTTTTTTCTCTTGATCATTTAACAGTGAACTTCATGCAGCCCAATGGGCAGTAAGTCTTTATTTGTACAACTCATTGAACTCAGTCATAAATATGTATTAACTATTTTATTTTTGTATGTGTGTGTCTTAATAAATTGTGTTCCTTAGGCAACTTGTTCCAGGGATGGCATGGTCCTCTAGAGCTCCAGATGACAAGACAAATGGCTAGCTCGGGTGCACCAGGGGGCAAAATCGATAAATCTGTGTTAGTCCTTATTGTGGGCTTATCAACAGTAGGAGCTGGTGCATATGTAAGTAGAAAAGCAGCATGTGTGAAGAAGCTGCAAATAGCTCCCATTAATAGACTCAATACTGTTCTGCTTTAAAACTTTTGCAACTAATTCCCTCTTCTCCTTTTGAAAAAAGTTCCAAAAAACCTTCTTTCAAGTGCCTACTGTCTAATGCTGTATGAGAGCCAATTTGGGAATGACTGAATCGTAATCTCATGTTGATTGATCTTTGCTCTTTTCACTTGTCTTTTTACTCTTGAAAGCCAATGTTTTCTTAGACTTGACTAACCCACCAAATTGTACCTTTTCTCTTGGATGTGACAAAATTAACTGTGAATAAGGTCAGAATTCACTGCAGCTCCTTAGCACAATATTTGATTTTGACCCATTTGTCAACTATTTTATTTTTCCTCAGCTTGGGATAGACATTAAAAAATAAAGACAACATTAAGCATTCCTAAGAGGAAAACTATCCCTGAATCTCACCCAGAGACTAAATTCTAGAAGCAGGCCTAGTAGCTCCAATTTTTAGAATGGAGTTTTATATGAGGTGAGAAATTTGGTTTTAATTGCTACATAGAATTAACACAATTATATCTTCTTAAATGAACTCTGATCAGTTTAAATATTTTTTTCTCTTAATTTGGCAGGGGTTACTGTGACTAAGCAACTCAGTCTAAAGTTGGATCATGTAAGGTTGAGCGAACCAACTTAGATAATACCTAGTAACGCTCTTGATTGAAGGAAGCTCTTTTACTTATTGAGAGCAAATGGCTGGACACCATTACAATTTTCGTTCTTTCTGCAAGACAGTAAAACATGAACTTACCTTTGTTTGCTTGATCACTAGGTTAAAAAAAAAAAAAGAGGCACATGAAAATAATTTGAAGTTACCTAGATCCTCCTACCCTGACCTGACTCCAATGCCTAAGAAAAGGAGACAGCTTTTGTCAATTGTCAGATCAGAGTAAAATAACAGACTTTGAGGAAATATACATGCTCCTCCAATTTTGGAACAGCCTTTTTTTTCTTTTGTAGCACAGGGTAACCAAAAAATGCTTCCCTGCCTTTGTGTTGAATGTTTCTTCATTAATGCTTAGTGCCTTTTCTATTTCCTTTTGTTTCTTTCTTGGCCTTATCTTTACCTACAGTTGTGCAGTGTCATCATCTAGGACCCCCTTCTAGATCACTAGCGTCTACAGGTGCTTCTGGGAAAGATGGCAGCAGCCTAGTGTACTTCTTAATTGTAGGAGCAACAGTCACTGGGGCAGGAGTGTATTATGTAAGATGCTGACACTAAAATATATTTTGGGGGTAGGGTGGGTGAGACTATGGCACTAATGAAAACTTGGTCTTTAGACTACAGTGAAGTATTCACAGCATGTGCTTCATTCGTATCTATTAAAGGGACATTGTCAGCCACTAGGGAGTCCTTACCCTCTCATTCTTCAAACTGTTGAGGTCCTGCCCTATGTATCTACTGCCACCGTTGAGTGATTATTACAAATCCCCATCATCAACCTGTTCTTTAAAACTTTTGCTAATTTATGAGGCTAAACTATATTGTGCTTTAGTGCTGCTTACCTAACAAGACAGTCTCAAAGAGTAAACATTAAAGGTAACTTGACCACTATCCATTTGCAATCATTTGAGGCAAAATGTAATTTTTGTGTTTTGTGGGAAACCATTGATTAACCCTACTTTTATTGTGAAAAGGCATTTTATTGAGTGCTTCTGAGGAGGTCCCAAAAGCCATAGAAACTACAATATTCTCCCCATTTAGCCCCAGCCTGTATTTCAAAGTAAATTCTTTTGGCAGTGTCCCTTTTGTAATTTCTAATTTGGTCAAACTAGTGGCTGCAGTGGTACAAGCTAACACATTCATGTAGATTGCTTTTTTTAAATGTCTCTCATTCATAATTCAGATACTACTCGTTGAGCCTTAACTTTTCCATTTCACAGCGCTCTCAACTTTTCCCATCAGTTCCACCCCATTCATTCAAAAATAGATTTAAAGTGTTCGCCTCTGATATGTTTATAATAATTTAAACCTGCTAAATCTCTGGTTTATGTTGCTCTACCAGAGTTGGATGGCCTCCACCAAGCCTGCCAGGCAAATCTTTTGATGCCAGGCCATAAAACAGGGCCAGTCACTATTGAGTTCTCCTGCCTAAGAAATATCAGTGAAGTACACGTTCCTCTCAAGCCATTCAGTTAAATGCCTCCTTCCCCTCTGTGTTTATCCAACACTGGTAATAATAAACCTACCATATTACAGTGGTTTCAGGTTAAATGATAAGCTTTTGTCTACCTGTAACTGTTATTGAACTCTTTTATATAGTTTTATATTAGGTTTTAAGTCATTAAAAACTTGGTCTGAAGCAGCTTAGATTATTTTTCTCTGGAACTGGAATTAGTCTCAAGGTAGCTATTAACTTAAAATCAGTTCAGATGTGATGAGATGTGACTATAAGTTATTTAGTGTTTGTATTAGTCTGCGCTGGCTGCCATAAGAAAATACCACAGACCGGGTGACTTAAACAGCAGAAATTTATTTTTTCCCAAGCTAAATATGGAAGTCCAGTATCAGGGTGCCAGCAAGTCAGGCTCTGGTGTGAACTCTTCCTGACTTGCAGATGGCCACCTTCTCCTGTCCTCATGGAGGAGAGACAGAGAGAGCATGAGCTCTGGGATCTTTTCCTCTTCTTAAAAGGGCACCAGCTCTATCAGATTAGAGACTCACCCTTACAACCTCATTTAACCTTTATCACCTCCCCAAACTTTGAAAAGCCATAGAAACCAGAGTAAATATTTCTATTTAGAAAAGTTGTCTCCACTAATTTTCATAAATTTGTAGTTTTTCTTAACGTGACATGTGTTCATGTCACTAATTGGAAATTGTTTAAACTGGGTGGGACTACAGAAACACTTGGGCAAAAGGCAGATTCCTATTTAGTATGTCTGAATATATTTTTATATCTGAATATTTACTTAAAAGCTAAGTATATAAATAGATGTATGTATATAAATCTATGACAAACCTCATTTTTGTCCTGTCCCTGCTAAACCTCAAGATATTTCTTGGTCTGCTCTTCCCCTCATAAATGAAGTCATTAGGAGGTGTGAGAGGGCTTAGGCTATTTTTGGATATCCCTCTGAATATGAATATGACACCAGTTCATTTCTCTGTTCACTTGTGTTGACCAGATTAAACCATCCTTTTTGGAAAAAGTCCCTTTCTCAGAATGAAATGTTTCTAAAGTATGGAAGGTAATTGTAAATACTACACTTGTTATCATAGGTTAAAAAAAAAAACCTTCCTGGGCCTCCCTGGTGGCGCAACGGGTTGAGTCCCAGCACTATGAAGCTATTCAGAGCCACTGCAGCACGAGTTCGATACCCGGCCAGGGAGCTTCCCACATGGCGCAGCAGACCTCTCCTGTCTCACCCGCTGCTCCCCTCAGTAGTGTGTTTCAGTCAATCTGCCTGTTCTGCTCCCCGCTCTGTCTCTGGTGAACCGTCTCACCACCCCACGCCTCTGGTCTACACCCCAGCTTGTATGCATAAATAAAGAAATCTTTAAAAACAAACAAACAAAAACCTTCCTTTCTGAAATTAAGGTTATTTGAGTTCAGTTTATTAATTTGATGAATTTAGTGGTAAGTTCAAGGAATAACCGTTGTCTTTCAACAAATGGTCTTTAATTTTCGAATCCATCATGTCATATGTTGGATGTTGCCAGATTGATAAAAGTGAAGTCAGGGTCCCAGGATCCAGGCTTATTGTAGCATATTGTTCTGCTGTGGGTCATAGAAATAGTCTTAGAACATGTTTTAGGCTACCTCCTCTGAGTTTCCTCACTTTCTCCTGTGATTAGTTAATAATCTGGGACTTCATTTGACATATGATCACTTAAATTTTTGTGTTCTTGAGCTTGAGGGATACAAAATAGCAAAAGTATTAAAATTAAAGCAAATCATTCTTACCTACTGCTTTATTTTTAAAATCTCCAATAACTCTGATTCTGTATGTTTTTTTAAGAAGCTGATCATAATGCTACAGTGTTCTTCAGTTTGAAAGGATAGTGATGATAGCGTATTTTAAATACAGCAAATGTTTAAGCAAGGTACTTTACCCTTAATAAATTTCCCAGTAAAAAATGGACCATGAGGAAAAGATGAATTTCCCTTGAGACTGGTTACTGGTGCCATGTTTCAGGCCATTATCTGAGTACCTACAGCAATTTGAATATCTACCAGGAAAACTTAGGTCCCAGCTTCCTACCAAGAACCATGCAGGTTGGTTTGATAGCTAGTATCAAGTGCAGTCTCAAACCCCTTTTATAACGTTTAGCCCTTCCTAGCACTTCATTCTTCCAATATGAAATGTTTTTCTTCTTTCTTTAGCTGTGCTTTAAGAATTAAATATGGGGGAAAAAAAGAATTAAATATGAGGAAAATTCTTTCCATACAGACTAAGGAAATTTAAAACTGGGACATTTTCATCTGCTTACCTGTATTGTTTCCAAACGTGTACATACTCAGTGTTTTTTAAGAAAATAAGTTTGCCTTAGTATTTTTAACAAAGTAATTAACCTCATGTAGACAAAAGCTTCTCATTTAATTGTGAGATCGTGAGGCTACTTCTGGTATGAGCTAGCTGTACAATGAAATAAATTTTCCCCATGTTTGGGTCTGCAGGCTTTCAAGACCATGAAAAATGATAAAAAACGATACAATGAACGAATTTCAGGATTAGGGCTGACACCAGAAGAAAAACAGAAAATGGCTGCATTATCTGGTGAGTATGATTTTAAACTCAGTGTATGAAGGGAAAATTATAAACAGACTGGGCACAATGTTTTGTGGGTGTCTTGTAGACAGCATTGATGTTGTGAGACTGTAAGATGTTACCCTGGTCCTGAGAACCACTGGAATTTGGATGTGAGAGTAACATTGATAATTACGATTGGGTCTTTTTATTTGGCTTCTTAAAGGCAAGTTTTAAATTAAAAAGGCAAACGTTACGGGGAAAACTATTGGCAAAGAGATGAAGGCCTTTTTTTTTTTTTGAGAAAAGTCTTCTCATGTGTTTGTTCACATTGATTCTTTGGGGTTTCAAGTTGTTGAAGATATATTTGTTTTTCTAAGGAATAGAGCCCTAGCCATCACTTCCAGTCCATGTGACTGGCTTGATATTTCAGAGAGGAGTGTTTTAATCCTTTAATAAGCCCCCACAACTCTGGGTGGGCGATTTACAGTGCTTTCTTCAATAACACCTCTTTATTCGTGAACATTGTATAATAATCCCCAATTGACTTGTTGGGTTTTCCCCCTTTATTGCTAACAAAAGGTGAAACTGAACTTGCTATTTTCCTGTTAGTGATTAGGAAATTAATGGGAAGGGCAAATCTGTTCTAATAAGTACTTTCTAATATATTTTAGAAATAACTAAGTATGTAAGCTAGGCTCAAGCTCGGACAGACTTAATGAGTGAATGACTTCGGTGAAATCATTCATCTCTTTGGGGGTATTTTTCACTTGTAAAATGAAGGGATACGGCTTTTCCTGTGAAATTTGTTCAGATTAATGTAGGCAGTGTTTTTGCTAGTTTTGTGTAAAGGAGTGGGGAAAGTGCCAGGTGATCTTTTCAAATTGTGGCAAGGCACCACCTAAGACTAAGAAGAGGCACCCCTTCTGCTCTGTCGCTTACAGCTCCAGAAGGAGAGTCAGCTCCCCAAGTCGGGGTCCCAAGGCACGTCCCCTTCCTGCTCATCGGCGGAGGCACTGCGGCTTTCGCCGCAGCCAGATCCATCCGCGCTCGGGATCCCGGGGCCAGGGTAAGGCGCACGCAGCCGAGCTTGGCAGAGGGTGTAGTCTGCAAGCACTTAGCCTTCACGAACACTTTGACTTCTGCCCCTTTGGTCACGTGACTCTGACAAGTACCATCATTTTGTGTCTGAAGGTACTGATTGTATCTGAAGATCCTGAGCTGCCGTACATGCGACCTCCTCTTTCAAAAGAACTGTGGTTTTCAGATGATCCAAATGTCACAAAGACCCTGCGATTCAGACAATGGAATGGAAAAGAAAGAAGGTGTGTTCACTTATGTAAAAATGGGCCTGACCAGTAACTTCAGCTAAGCACAGGAAGCAGGTGCCAAGCGTTTGCACGAACCATGTCAGTACCTAGGAGGGGTGCCGTGGCTGCACCTTGAAAGCTGCTGGGTCCGCACCTAGTGTAGCTTAGAGGCGACAGGCTGCGCCGGCAAGACTCCTGAGTTCTGTTGTCAGATCTACCAACAATTAAAGGTGAAATGGCCTCTGAAGCACTAATGCTCCTGTTGCCAGGGCCTTTGATGTTACACTTCTTCAGGGAAAATCAGACCAGCCTGTGTGGTCGCTGCTCTGCACATACCTAGGCATGCCCCGTAAAAGCAAAAGAGAAGATGCTCTTCGTGGCACTTTCTTCGTCACCCTAGCAGGCACTCAGAATTGGGAATGAGAGTGGGGACACTCTAAGGAAGAGCCTCTTTATTAGATGTTTCCATGAAAGGTCCAGAAGCCTTTTTCTTTTAAAAGACTCCTTAGAGCTCTTTGATTCCAGTACCATGGTCTATCATTTCCAATTTTTTTCTTCATTAGCAATCCCTTTGATAATGGGCTAAATTTTACAAAACTTGCCACCTCTCTTACCCCACTGTCATGTTCCATTCTCAAGCAGAGTGCATCCTTGCCACTATGTAACCGTCCCTTAATTAATAGCCCACAGTAAATGTCTAGTGTCTGTAGCAGAGTCACCTAAGGAGCTGAAACTAGCATTGGCCAGCACCGCTCTCCAGCTCGTTTGGGTGTGTATGCGAATACCGCCTCCCAGGGTGCTACTCTTGTTCTGACTTTGAAGCAACCCTAAGCCCAAAGCGATGTTTCTGGGCCTCCTCACTGTTTTCATGTTAGACTGGAGAACTCTTTGTTGGGGACTGGTCTTTGCATTGTAGGATGTTTAACAGCACCCCTGAAGTCTGCCCACTAGAACATCCCTTCCACCAAAGTGTTACAGCCAAAAATATCTCCAGATATTGCCAAATGTCCCCAGGACTGGAAGTGCCCTGAGTTGCAAACCGTGGGTCTAAAATACCCTGTATAAGCAAGTCACCACCAAGATTGAATGGTCTTGGAGGCCTACTTTGGGAAATGTTCCTAAAATTCTTTCACGATAGAAACAGTTTTACACAAGCTACAGGGGAAGTTGGTAGCAGTTCCAGGTGCTATAACATTTCTCCCTCTTGTCTGCACAGCATATATTTTCAGCCACCCTCTTTCTACGTCTCTGCTCAGGACCTGCCTCATATTGAGAATGGTGGTGTAGCCGTCCTCACAGGGAAGAAGGTGAGTTAGTGCGCTGCTGCCCTTGTCAGGCTCCACGCATGCGCCTGTGTGGGTAGCGAGTATGGTCAAGTCAGTGTGGACCGTGACCCTGAAGCTGCTCCCTCCTCATTTTCCTTCCTATTTTCCCCCGCTCCCATTTCTTTGGGATTACTGATGATGGGATTGGCAAGTGTACATTATTCAGGATAGGAAAATAACTTGGCATGGAAAATACTGTTAGACTTCACATGGGTCAGTGTCGACATGGGGACAGTTATGGGAGGGCATTTGTGGGGTCTATGATGGGTGTGTTGTGTTGTGTTAATAGAAGGGCCTAGAGTATGTAAACAAATGGCAGTGTTGCAGTAGAAAGGGAGGAGTTAGCAGAAGGCACAAATCTGGGAGTAGCAGGGATCCAGAGCACAAGCCAGGCATCTTGACGGGGGGTTCCACTTCTCCGAGGGGATGTTAGGTGGAAAAGATGGGTACAGGTCTACAGAAAGGCTGGTAATGAGACAACATATATTAAGTATTCCCTACCCTCTAGGGCCTAGTGGTACTCGACTGCAACGTGAACATAATCCTATGACCTAGATGTGGGTGAGAAAGACATGCAGAATGTATTGTGGGAATTACTGGGAAGCATGCCCAGAATAATGATGGTTTCAGAGCAGGCTTCCTGGAGGAGGAGGTGTCATAGAATGGGAAATCTTAGGGAATGAAAAGGGCATTCACGAGATTAGAGAAAAATGAGGAGCATCCGAGTAAAAAAGAATAGCATAAGCCAAGGTGAAAAAACATGTTTGGCGTAGGGATATACAAGCAGCTACATCCTGGTGAGCAGCGTGATATCTAAGTAGTGGGATCAAATCGAAGAGTAGCTTACTCAGGACGAATCAGAGGTAGCTAAAGAAGCTACTCATCCGTCGTTCTCAGTTTCCATCACTGCCTCCAGGGAGCCCTAGGGTGGAGGATGCACCTGTTACATGTCGCCAGTGTACCTGCCCTGCCCTTGGCAGAGCATTTCCCACTCATTTGTGTGCTTGTTACGCTGGCTGTCATGGCTTCTAGCCTCTGAGGGCAGGGAAGGCATGTTTCTCTCACCATTGTGTCCCCAGCACGTTGCACAGGGCCTGGCACGTGGAAGTGCTTAGTAAATGCCTTGACTGAATGGCCTCACAGCTAGTAAGGACTGGAGCAGAGAGGGAGCCCCAGTTTCTCTGACTTCAAAGCTCAGGCTCTTTACCATGAGGGTGCAAGGGAATTAGGGGTGCTGGCAAGAGAACGGTTCGGATCATCTACTGTTGGCCCAGATTAGGTGGAATGGGACTGCCCACTTGGTGCAGAGAGAATTGAAAGCAAGGAGAGCTGACAGTGAGGCTGCGAGAAAGCTGAAGGGAGGGCACATTGTTATCCAAGAAATGCATATCTGAGGTAGCAGAAGTTTAAGAGATAAGGAGGTTCTGAATGTGGCTCAGAGGAAAGTATGAGCCTGGCTTCAAGGTGTTCTGTGACTGAGGACGAGGGGCCAGGAGGTGCTGCAGAGCAGTGGTTTATAGGGATGTAAGTTGCTGGGGGGTAAGGGTACAAGAATCTGGAAGCAGCCGCAGCAACCTCAGTGATTCTAGAAAATACCAACACCTCCTCTGTCCTTGTGAGGAAGGAGTGCTGGTGAGCCTCCCCCAGGAGAGAGCTGGGTTAGTGATGGTAGATAGTAGGGAAGCATCCTGTGAAAATGTTGAGCATGTTGGAAAGTTGGTAACAAGGAAGTCAGTGTTCCAAAGAGCCAAAGAGAAAGGTTCATCGCATCGCCATCTCCTCGCCGCATTGGCTGGCTCGGCCACTGCCTGCTCAAGAAGTTACGCCCCCGTGGAAGGAGCCAGGTGCCTGAAACTGGTGCCAGTGGTTACTTAGAAATGGTTTCTTCAGGACCAGCTTAGGTGAAGAAGTCATCTTTTTCATTGGATTGACAGCTGATAGGTATAGAGGTCCTTTTTGGGGCGTCGAAATGTTCTGGAATTAGGTAGTGGTGATGGTCATACAACCTCAAGAATATACCAAATGGCACCAAATTACATACTTTAAAATGTTTAATTTTATGCTGTGTTCTATATCAAAAAAATTGGGACGTGAATTCACATTTCCATCTTTCCCTACACGTGTGCACCAGGTAGTGCAGCTGGACGTGAGAGGCAACACGGTGAGACTGAGTGATGGCTCGCAGATAACCTATGAAAAGTGCCTGATTGCAACAGGTGAGTGTTTCTAGAGGTGGCTTTCTTCCCTGAAACAACTCATTCCAGTTTTAGAGTAGAAGGCCTTAGTTAAGCTTAAGAACACTGAAACCCAGGCTCTCAGAAATCAGTTTCTTTTCTTGAAGCAATAGCCTTTCTGAATTCTCCTTAGTCTTCCTTCTGGGGAAGGGATGGGTGGGTTATCCTTTGCCTTCTGCCCTCAAAGTGATATAGCCTCCTGGTGTCATTGCTGGTTCCAATCAGAAACCAAGAGGTGCCGAAGCAATTGCTTAACGAAGGTAGGTAACTCTGTGGTGAAGGCCTAGCAGAAACTGGAAGAGCGGGTGGAAGCAAGAGCCTGCCTTCCGGGCATCTGTGGGGGAGGGCGGGCCTTCGGAAGAGACACTCTCAAATCTGCTTCTCAGAGGAAACTGATAAAAGCCCTGTTGTGAGGTGAGATGAGTAGAAGGAAAACAAAGCCATCACTTCCTGTTGATAGGGTGGTGGCACTGGCACGGGAGGATCACGTGCTCTACAGTGCCACCTTTGTGGGGGGACCGGTTGACCTAACTCCTGCTTATCAGGCTAAAGGGTTTTCTGCCTCTTATTTCCAGGAGGCACTCCAAGAAGTCTGTCTGCCATTGATAGGGCTGGAGCAGAGGTGAAGAGTAGAACAACGCTTTTCAGAAAGGTAATTGTCCGCCGTAGTGCTTTCCTTGTGCGGGTTTTGAAGAGGTAGCATAATCTTGTGGTCCCCGAGTACCCACCCGGGAATTTGGAGATCTGAGTCCTATTTATGGCTCTTGTACAGCCTTGTTATCTGGCCTCGAGCAAGTCACTTCCTCTCCCTGAACCTCAAATACCTCACTCAAGGGTTTTTAGCTCCTAGGAGAAAAATACATTGTGTTTTTACTGCTTGCTGTGGTCCCTACCAGTTGCTCTTCCGTAGTTGTTTTTTCCTGGTGCATTTGCGTCATTGGAACTCCTTGTAACCTCTTTGCATTTTTCATTGCAAGTGCTGCTGTGAACACTTAGGGGAGAACAGAGCACCAACGTGAAAAAGGAAGGGGGCTTTGCTTCTTGGCACTGCTCTGCTTATGAAAACCCTCTTGTGGGTATTTGGAAAGACTTTGACTAGTCTAAGAACCACGTTTGTCGCCCTCAGCACCATAGGCACTTGGGGCCGGATAATGGTTCGCTCTGGGGCTGTCCTGAGCATGGCAGGATGTTGAGCAGCGTCCCCGGCCCCTGCCGACTAGATTCTTGTACCCTTACCTCCCTGCTGCCAGCTGTAACAAAAATGTCTCCAGACTTTGTCCCACGTCCCCCGGAAGAGGGGAGCAAAATTTCTCCCACTTGAGAACCACTGTTGCTAGAAGGAGTATTAAAGTGGAGAATGAAATTGACATCAATAACATAGAGGCTGTAATTGAGGAGATTTTGTGTGCAAATTACTGCTGGCAGAGCTTTAGAGGAAAATATTTCTGATTATCATTCTGTACCCCTTTGGGGAATCAATGGACTAAACTGGTGTGATCTTGCAGATTGGAGACTTTAGAACCTTAGAGAAGATTTCTCGGGAAGTCAAGTCGATCACGATTATTGGCGGGGGCTTCCTCGGTAGTGAACTGGCCTGTGCTCTTGGCAGAAAAGGTGAGTACTGGGGAGTGACTGCGATTTTCTGCTCTTATATTACATACTTTTCATGGTGCTCGCAAATTCCAGAGATGTGTTTGTCAGGATCAGCAGAAAGAGTTTCAGGTTTATATGGTGAAAAGCTAAGCATGGAGCTTGGTGCTGGTGAGGGATCCGCTAGTGACAGAAAACCTGTCATCTGAGCAACTGAACCGTGATCCGTTTTTCCCTTGCCACAAACCTCTGGGCCGAGAGCCTCAGAAAACATTCAGGAGAGTGAGTTCTTAAGATGATTGGGGTAATGTGGGCTATAGAGCCTGTCTCTGAACGTCTCTCTGAATAAGTGAGTGACTCCTTCACACCCACAATGGTTCCCAGCCATCTGTATGTTCCACTTTGAATGTTTCTTGGCAGCCATATTTCTTACTGGTTTTTTTTTCCAGCTCTGTGAACCCAGGGCATCTTCTTAAGAAGATGCTTAGTATTCAGAGAGCACCAGGTACCGGCCTGGGGGGACATCTGGGTGGAAGTGTACTGAGTTCACAGCATGGAGCTGGAATCAGGGACAACAGTCCTGGCACCTGTGGTGGTTGCCTCATGAAGGAGCTCAAGCACCAAGGCCCTTGGACCCCAGTGCCCCACAAATGGGTGCTGCGGCCTGGCTGGCAGTGTTGCCTTGGGTGTAGTGAATGGCTGCCTGCTGTCTCTTTTCTTCTCTTCCTGTCTTCCTAGGATTGCCTTTTGCCTCCTGCTCAACCACTGTTTCTTCTTCCCAGCTCAAGCCTTGGGCACAGAAGTGATTCAGCTCTTCCCTGAGAAGGGAAATATGGGCAAGATCCTCCCTGAGTACCTCAGCAACTGGACCATGGAAAAAGTCAGACGAGGTAGAGAGACTCTTTCCATTTGCTGTGCTCCTTCCTTTGAGTTAGGCCTGAGGCACAGTTTGCTTCTTGGGGAAACCTGTGGACATAAGCCATATCACCCGACAAAGAAAATGTTTCCTCTGTTCTCCAGTCAGCCAAGTTTATGTAGGTGTTCAGAGTCTGATGCACCATATTCCCAGAAGGGCTGAAAGTGAACTGTGGGCGTTGGTTCTTGCCCTTCCCCGAGGCTGCCTGGGTATTAATGGTTACTGCTGTTACGGCAGGCGATGCCGCTAGTCAGCTTCCCTGCTTTCATGAAGGTGGCAGGCTCGTGGGCTCAGCCGCAGCTCCCATTTGCCTTTACAGAGGGGGTTAAGGTGATGCCTAATGCCATCGTGCAGTCTGTCGGAGTCAGCGGTGGGAAGTTACTCATCAAGCTGAAAGATGGCCGGAAGGTAAGGAGGGGAAGCCAGACTGCCGAGGACCTCCCGGCCCTCTCCTACCCCTCTCCTCATTCTTACTCCTTTATTTGAAACCAGTAGATTCATTTTCCTTGGTAGCCACCCTTACCCCGTCATCATTTCTGAATGAACTGTCCCTCCATTCATATAGAGAATCTTGAGAGTCAGGGTCAGCACCTGGGAAACACTTTCCTGTAGCCCCTTTCTGAGACCAGGTTTCTGAGACCTGACTCGAGTGGCAGGTTTTTAGTCAGCTAATATGAGGTATGTGTGTGGAAGCGGGGGAGGGGGACTTTAGGAAATAGAACTTAAAATCTGTTTACCAGAGGTAAGTTAACCATTTTTTGCGAAGTCCCAAACTTCATGACCCAATGTGCAGTTGTGAGGTCCCTCAGTCATTTGTGGAAACTACAGTAACTAATTTCTTTTTCTCCTCAGGTAGAAACTGACCACATAGTGGCAGCTGTGGGCCTGGAGCCCAATGTTGAGTTGGCCAAGACTGGTGGACTAGAGATAGACTCTGATTTTGGAGGCTTCCGGGTGAATGCGGAGCTGCAGGCGCGCTCTAACATCTGGGTGGTAAGTGTTCCTGGTCCCCAGCCTGGGGCATGTCTGCCTGCTGGTGTCCTGAGGCTGGCTGGCAGCTTACCCAGTGGGCGCAGTGTTTGGAGGCTGAGGCCAGGGGTCAGAAATTTGACCTATTAAGATTAGGGACAGCTTCATGCTGTGAGCTAGCGGAAGAGGAAATGGAGGAAATGGGCAGTGTGGTGCCCACGGGCCAGAGCTCTTGCGCTTCTGCTGCTGGTGGCCGTCATTGGCATTACCCTGGTAGGTGTGGGCACAGCTTTCAGGCTGATGTGCTGTTCCTGTTGCCTGAACATGAGTCCAGGGAATGGAGATTGAAGCAGCTGTGTAACATTGTCTAGAAAGGAAAATTACTCTGTTTTCATTTTCCTTGAGTACTATTTCTGGCTGTTTTTAAAAATCTGTCATGACACAAACAAGACTGTAGTATGGAGGAACCATGAGGTCATTTCCCCATTGTTAGCTCATTGCAAGTGGATTGTGTTTGATTGTGGACTCTGCAACTAAAGACAGAGGAACCTTGAAGGGTATTTTTTTCTTTCAAGTTTTTGAGATATAATTTACTGGATTTTCCTCACCTGTCATGAAACAATACAGACTCAATATAGAAGACAGAGACAAGCAATACACGCTCAGTATAGAAGGCACACACAGCAGGAGACGGGCAAAATCCCCTGCAACAACCACTGATATTTTGGTGTATTTCCTTCTTTCGTTTTCATACTCACAGGGTTTTGGTAGTTGTACACTGTCATGTTGAGCATACTATATGTGAACATTTATGTTCTCCTTTTCACTTACCATTATATTTTCCACGTTGCTCCCAGCCTGTAAACACTTTAATGACAGTATAATATCCCATTGATGGATTTCATAGTTTATTTTGGTCACGTGTTGGATTTGTAGGTTTGTAGGGGGGAATAGCCCCAGTCTGGATAGCCACAAAGATGAAAAGAGGGTTAGAGAGCTCATACACCACATCCTTCATGAAGCTGGCCCTCTTCACCTCCAGCCAGGGGTTCTGTCTCTGCTTGGGACACCGCGCTCACTTAACTTGCACCTCTCCGATAGCCCACTGCTCACTTGCATTGCACTGCAATGAAGACCACCACCTCACCGCCGTCACCTAGGTTATACACTCCCTGTGGGCAGGGTTCCTGTCAGGTAGGTGCACCTCAGCAAGGCGGATGACGTGATACTTTGTGTATATTAAATACTCCACAAATGTTTGTCAAGTGAATGAAAACTGGATAACCAAAAACATTTTGGAAAACAGTTCTAGCTAAGAGGCAGTTCCAGCTAAAAATTGGTCTCCGGGTGTAGGAAAGAATATTGTGCAAATCACAGCTATTAAATATCCTGTCTCTACTAAGGGCAGAATGAGAAGAAATAAATAGGGGTCAGCTGGAGCATAAAAGACATAGGCTAGTTCTGTGGAAATACAGATAGTATTTAACAAGTGGAATTGCAACTGTTTTTGATAGCATAGGTATAAATCTGGCCTGTAGGTGAAAAATAGCGATTTATTAACATCACGAGATTTTTTTTGAGCCCCCAAAGTTTATATTCTGTTTTTAACGTGCTCTTTTTTTTATTTATACATACAAGCTGGGGTACAGGCCAGAGGCATGGGGCGGCGAGAGGGTTCACCAGAGCCAGAGCGGGGAGCAGAACAGGCAGATCAGAAATACACTGCCGAGGGGAGCAGCGGGCGAGGCAGGAGAGGTCTGCCACACCATGTGGGATTCTCCCTGGCCGGGCGTCGAACTCGCATCGCCGCTGCCGACAGCTCCACAGCGCAGCGCTTAACCGCTGCGCCACCGGGGCGGCCCTTTAACGTGCTCTTTTTTTATCATGTGCTCATGTGATGTATTTGTCTCAAAGGCAGGAGATGCCGCATGCTTCTACGATATAAAGTTGGGCAGGAGGCGAGTAGAGCACCATGATCATGCTGTTGTGAGTGGAAGATTGGCTGGAGAGAATATGACTGGAGCTGCTAAGCCCTACTGGCATCAGTCAATGTTCTGGTAATAGTTTTGTGCCCGGAGGACTCAACTGGTTGGAACAGAATTAATGGAATCGGAGTTGTGGTTTGGTCTCTTTGTTGGGTCATTAGCTTCAGAGAGATGGGGAAATCATTCCACCTCATACCCATGCAGTCTACCCCTGAGCAGCCCTCTGGGAAAAGGGTTCCGTTTGGGGAAGGAATGGAGATGCATCAGCGCTCTGGCAAAGCAGTTCAGAGTTTCAGTTCTAGTAGTTGATTCAGGAGTGTACTCTTAGGTGTAGACAGCAGACTATTTTAATTGGTTCTTTGCTGCTAACCCTAATGAGCCCAACGTACTGACAGAAAAGGCAGTGCACTCACAGGTCACCCTCAAGAGCAGAGATTCAAAACCAGGCATCTAGAGAGAGTTCTCAGGAAAGAGAAAGGTTAGCCGTGGGCATCCCGAGTCCTGGGTCTGGCCTGACTTGGCATGCTTTTTCACCTTGTTGATTTGAAAGATGGGGGTCCATAAAAAGACAACATCAAGGTTTCAGGAGCCTCTCAGCTCTTCCTGTTGGGGAGATTCTCAGCTGATGGGAGTGCTTTTTGAGATGATCACTTACAATTTTATGAGTGGGCAACAAAAACATTACAGATGGATTTCAGGGTCAACTCCTGAAAGATAATGCAGTTAAAAAAATAGTCCCTAGCTGTGCAATTATCAGTTATGTCCCAAGAGCAGAATCCAAGCAGTCATTGTAGACTGATCCCTGAAAGAGACCAGTCCAGTGACCTGCTGCAGCCAGAAAGATAACAAAAAGCAGAGCTCTAGAAACAACAGCTTGCGTAGCCTAGATGATTACAAAACCATGGAGTGTCTGTGCCGCCAACATTCAGTCACGTTCCTAGTATGTAAAGGAAGGCATGGTGATGATAGGAAAGCGTTCCAAGAAGAGCAGTTAAGATGACCCAAGAAGTAGAAAGCAGTCTGCTCTTGAGTAACAAAGGCTAAGAGGAAAATACCGTCAATTAGTGAAACCATAAAGTATCTCAGGTTCTGAACTCCATAAATACGGAGCACTCTTTACAGCTTCAAAAGGGCTGTTCTAGGATGAGTGAAAGTTACACTGGGAATGGTCAAGGTGGGGAACCCCTCACTGCCCAAAGGGGTATGGGGTAAAAGCATGAATACCTTTAGGAAAGCGTAGACCATGGTGTGTGTATGCGCTACATATGACGTCATCTTAAGGGAAATAAAAGCTGCTTGGGATAATCATGCTTTCTCACAACTGTCCCCGGGTGCTCTAGTAAGCACCAGATCAGTTTGGTGTTTCTCTTGTTGTTGCCCATGCCAACATCTCTGGTTGGCATGAAAGCATGGTGTCGTAGAGAACATGTACAGCTACGTCATTCCTGGCAGCCCCTTGACAGAGCATGCTCTTTTCTCGCCTTCCCTAGGAGCGATTTGGGTCCTGATGTTGGCTATGAAGCTATTGGTCTCGTGGACAGTAGTTTGCCCACAGTTGGTGTTTTTGCAAGAGCAACTGCACAAGACAACCCCAAATCGGCCACAGAGCAGTCGGGTAAGGAAGCCTCACCACTTCTCTTGGAAGAGTGCTGAGAAGCAGCGGTCCAGCTTCTCCCGAACAAGGGGTTTCTGTATTGACCAGAGGGAACTGTCAGTGAAAGCCTCGCTTCAGGTTGTGTTTTAAAATAAACCAAACCCAAAGTCCTCACTCTTTAGCGGTCTGAGAGCTGGCAACCTCGAGGATCCCGGTCAAAGCACAGACTCGGGTATTGTGGGTGTCTGTCCTCGACCCTGGACAGCGGCGAGGTCAATGACTCTCCTGTCATTGGTCTCTGGGGATAGGACCTGCATGATGAAAACCCTGAACTTTTAAGGTGCTGTTTTCATTGGTGTTGTTTTTGCTACCTGCTAATCCCAAGAACCTTAGCTTAGGACCTGCCATCTCCCACAGGCCCTGGGCAGTGAGGAGCTGAGCGGCCTCCAGTCCCCTGTCAGACCTTAATGCCAGGGTTGCTTTACACAGGAGGCACCTCGTGGATGAGCTTCTCTCCCACACGCATCTCTTTCATTAAGTCCTAGGCCTGCTCTCTTTCCCTTCCATGACCTTGGCCGATGTTCTTTAACCTCCATGTCCTCTTGTCAGAGGCATTTCAAGGGCAAGTGGCTGTTTAAGGAGGAAAAAGCAAGATGTTGTACAGCTCTGTGGGTTGTTTCCCTGTGTAACCCAAGTGGATTCCATACTCCTTAATTCTGGAAGTGGACTAGGAGAGGGCCCCAGGGACTGATGAGCTCCAGGTCACTGCTTTGTCCATGGGCAGTAAATATTACTTGGAGCCTGGTGGTTGTCAGAAGACAGGGTGCCCCCTCCCCATGCTACCACACCCCACTGATAGGAAACACCAAGATGGTTTTTCCACGCAGAAGTAACTTCTGCTTTGGCCAGAGGGTCTCTCTAGCAGCACTGCTAGAACTTTCTGCTGTGATGGCAGTGGCCTGTCTCTGCTCTGTCCAGTACCCTAGCCACTAGCCATATGTAGCTGTGTAGCCCCTGAAGTGTGGCTACTACAAATGAGGAACTGAGTTTTACGCTTGCTTTAACTCTTAGCTCATTTTAGTTCGAACAGCTGTATGTGGCAAGTGGCTGCTGGACTGGACTACAGCTATAGAATGTTCCTCAGGGTACAAGAGCAAGACTCCTACAGTTTGCAGAAGTACAGATAGCAGGAAATACCCAGAGTACACAGGGAAGATTGGTTTGTAAGGGAGGGAGTGAAGTTTGGGCTCACATTGACCCAGTGCCCACGGCCTGGCAAGGAGGAGCTTTCATCGGCTTTGTTGACAAAGAGGGATGGGAAGAGGCCAGCAGTTACCGAGAGGCTGTAGGAAAACAGATCATCTCAAAGCAGGTGTCCAAGGACACTGGCCTTTTAGAATTCCTCGGGCTCATAATAACTGAGGTTTTGACCTTGTTTGTGTGGGGGTTGGCCACAGGGACTGGGATCCGATCCGAGAGCGAGACAGAGTCCGAGGCCTCGGAAATCGCCATTCCCGCCAGCAGCCCTGCAGCTCCTCAGACCCCCACCCAGGGGGAGGACTACGGCAAAGGCGTCATCTTCTACCTCAGGGACAAGGTGGTGGTGGGGATCGTGCTGTGGAACATCTTCAACCGGATGCCCGTCGCGAGGAAGGTCGGTGCCCCTCAGAGCTATGGGGGGGGGCAGCGCGGCAGGAAGCGCTCCTGTGCTTGCATCCGGGCCCGCTCTGCGCTGTCCGCCTAGGTCAGGCTGCGCCTGCGCCTGCGCCTGCGCCTGCACAGAACAGAGACTTCAGCCTTGGCTCAGGAATGTCGCGTTTTCACTCGGAATTTGGCTGGGTGGCCTGGGGGTGGCACAGCTCCCTGCCGGTGTGATGTGGGGCTGGCCCAAGCTGCCCCGTCGTGCAGCCCGGACGCACGTGGGCTGGGTTGGTGACCTGGTGCTCCTCTCTCCCTCAGATCATTAAGGATGGGGAGCAACATGAAGATCTCAATGAAGTAGCCAAATTATTCAACATTCACGAAGACTGAAGCCCCCCAGTGGAACAGACAAGCACTTTGCTGTCCCTGACAGCCGTTGGAATGGGTAAAGGAGCATTTTGTATTCACAGAATTCCTCTGTGTGGATAAGTGTGAGTGATCAAGTCCTTTGTGACTATTTCCAACCATGTAGGCGAATTCTTAATGTTCACGTCACTAAATAAAACCTGATTCTTCTAAATTAAATTCTGTCCTCCTTGAAAGGGAGAGGGCGTGCGAAGGGAGGAAGCGCTGCGCGTCGGAGCAAGCGAAGTCGGGCGCTAAGTGCAAGGCTTTGCTCAGCCTCTTGCCCCGGGCCATACTCGGAACTTCCTCCAGCTCCCGGAGCTGCTCTCTCATCCCTGCAGACCTTGTCGTGGCTTCTCCCTGCCTCTGGGGACGGTCCGTCTCTAGGAAGACTTTCCTGGCCCTCCCACGCCGGTTCCTTATTTTTGTGTCTCCTCGTGGGGGCAGGAAGCATGGCTTTAAGCCCTGCTCAGGGGTGCTGCACCGGGCCTGGCTCGCAGTCAGTGTTCGGGTCGGCCTTGTTGAATGATGAAATGACGCGACAGAGTCTGCTCTGCCTGGATGACTCCCAGTGGGCACCTGGCCCCCAGCGCTCTCCTGAACTGACCTGGCACGTTCCGGGTCAAGAAGGACACTGACTGCCAACAAAACCAAGGGCAGAGACCTCATGCTTCTCGACTAAACCAGCCGACTTCCTCGAGGGATGATGATGGCCCCGCTCTTCTGCTCCCTGTCCCCGAACCAGAAACCAGCGACTCCCAACTTCTGTTACCTAAATATGCTTATAGGCACACCTCGCTTTACAGACGACTTCCCCTAGGAATGGAATTCACCGTTTCATGAATTAACTCCTTTCTTTTTTTGCATCTCCAGCTACTTCTAAAAATCAAGTCTTATTTCAATTATGAGGAAAGTTGCACTACTTTCAAGAATCCTATCATGAGCCTTTATTGTAAAGAGAAAAGTAGTACCAGTCTAGATTTTTTTCAATATTGCGTGTTTAAAGGGAGTTGCAGTCACACTGCAACCCCTTCTGAACACTGCAAGACAAACACCCATGTTAAGAATTAGCTACACCGGAAATAGATTTTTTTGACTCTCTGTATGTAGGTTTAGTGAAATACTGGCTGATGCATGACATGTCCAGTTCTGCATGTAGAAAACTCAGCCAGTCTCCTGTGACATGGGGCTTTGTGCAGTGATAATTGCCGCTTACGAAGAGGGTGGTAAGACATTTCCATATCCTGAAGCGTTTTCACAAATCATCTTAAAATACATGGATTGTGATTGCTGTGTTACGCACAATTTAGCCTTCATTCTTTTGAGTTTGTTATCCTTCTGTGGAATGTCACTATAATTCGGTTGATTAAAATGAAACGATCTCTTCAATGATCAGTGTTCTCTGAGTGCCTACTGTGAGCCAGGTAAATGCCCACGTAGGAAATGGAGAAAACACGGCCGCTGCTCCTAAGGAACTGGCGTCGACGGGGAGGGCAGCCTTGTGAACGCAGCATCACAATTCACTGAGAACTGTCCACAGACAGACACACAAAGAACTGTGGACACACCCGCAATGGGGAGATCAGAGCATCCATCTGTCGCCAACTGCTGCTGCTAGCGCCACTCCATCCATGGCCCCGCCACCTGTTGGACGATGTCCAGTGACTCCCTGTCACGACACCTCAAGTGTCAAGTCTGCATAGTGCTCCAGACCTCAGCACGCTCTGCCCATCCAGCCCCTTCCCCATGATACCATGCCTGCAAGCGCGCGTACACAGCTGGCTATCGCCACCTTGCAACGTGTTCTCATATTCACATCTGGAATGCCATCCCTGTCACCTATCCTGGTCCCCCTTGGTCTAGTGCCCATGTGTGATTTCTCTCATCTTGGAACTCTACTCTTACCCCTTTGAACTTAGCTGCTCAATCCACTCTGCATCATCAGTGTTCACTCCCTAGAATGGACTGCGAGTGGTCTGAGAGCAAAGACTTTATCATGATGCAGACCACATGGCCTGCCCCCAGAGCCCCAGCGCAGTGCTGAGCAAGTCCTTGGCTGCTTGGTCGGATGATGACAACAGCAGGCTTAGTATGAAAATGAGCCTCTGCCTTGTAGCCTCCGTCCCTGTCGTTCAGGTGGTTCGTGGGCCTGCCGCCCCCTCACTTCACCCACTGCCACAACTCGCCACTTCTCTCAGGATGCCTGGCCTCCCACCAGGCCCTCAAGGAGCGCAGGGGCCGATTTCTGACTGTACGGACGAGCGAGCAGTGCCGGCTGAGGTTTGGCCCTCGGGACCGGCCTGTGATGAGCCGGGCCACGGCACAGTGCAGGACAGGACTAGTCACGCCCTATGAGGAAGAGTTGGGGCTCTGCCAAAATAGAATTTGCAGCCCCCCACTTGCCTTCGGCCTTGCCTTTCTTTCTCATTTTACAAAGACTATCTGAGGGCACCTGAGCACCACCTCGTGATGGCACTTGCCGCCATCCCCTCCCTAAAGGCAGAGCAGGAGATGTCCTCACACTTTACAGCTAGAGAGATGGACCTCAGGGAAAGAAGTCTGTTCGATTAGAAAGGGGTCAGAGTAAGCCTCTTGGTGAAGGATGAGGTCAACATATGTGACTGTTGTTGTTCTAATCAACAGGGCCTGTTTTGGAGACGAGAGGCATAAAGCAAAAAAGGGCTGGGGGTGGGGACTGCACAGCAGGCTGCTTCCTTGAAGGAAAATCTGCTGCTTCTCTAGAGACCCATTTATACAAAGGAACTCTCCCCTCCCTTCCACTGCTACCCCTTCCCGCTCCCGCTCCTCTCAAGTTTGGCTGCTGCAATAGCCCCTCTGTCCTTCCCGACTCCACCTAATGCTTGGCACCCTTGTGCCCTAGAGATTGTTGAGGCTTAATCCCAGGGTGCTGTTCTCTGGGCGGGGAGGCAGTCCTGCTGGGCCCAGAGAGTGAGGGGGGACCACCTCTGGCCTCTTTCCCGTCTTATCAGGGAATTTCTGGCGGGCACAGACACATGTACACAAAACCACACACAGACGCTCAGGCCAAGCCAGTGATGACGTTGCCCTGCCTGGCTGGTTCTACACATGGGTGTGACTGGGTCAGAGTACAGGGAGGGTCTAAATATTTAGATACGGGACTGCCAAGCTCTGGTTGGAAAATAGGGATCATCTCAAAATGGACATCTTGTGAAAAGCAAAAAGCAGCCCCCGATATCCGGAAGCTGGCCTGGACTGTTGACCAGGCCTTGGTGTTACCACCAACTGGTCTGGGTGTTCTGTTGAACATAAACAGATTCACAGGACATTAGCACAAAAGGCCACTCTGACCATGATGGATCGAGACAAAAACAAGACCACTCCTTAATCATGTGTGAACATAGACAAACACAGGAACAGTGTCCAAACCACAGAAATCAAGCACCCTCATCTCAGTGGCTGCTGCAGCTTTGCCAATTATAACTTTAGTGTCACTTACTCTTCCCTCCTATTGGTTAAGTTTTATTCAATAAAACACCCGACTACCCCGTTTCCTGACACCATCCAAGCCACAGCAAAGCCCGGCTTCCTTAAACCCTCCCCCAAATCACCCAGCTTGGCCCAACTCCTATCAAAAGTTCTGTCTCGCCTCCTCTTCCTGAGAGCCCCCCTGGCTTGCCATGGTGTGCATCCCGCCTTGCTGCAATAAGCAACAGACCCATCTTGTTCAACCACAAGAGTGTCCTAGTGGTCTTCGGTTGGAGGACCTTGACAATTTGGAGACTAAGAGCCAAAATACCTTCCAGGGCCCCACTTTTGGCCTAGTGTTGTACTGTCCTAAAAACCTTACCTCATTCAGGGGCCTCCCTGGTGGCTCAACGGGTTAAGTCTCAGCACTATCAAGCTGTGCACAGCTACTGCAGCATGAGTTCGATCCCCTGCCAGGGAGCTCCTCACATGGCACAGCAGACCTCTCCTGTCGCGCCTGCTGCTCCCCTCAGCAGTGTATTTCAGTCAGTCCACCTGTTCTGCTCCCCACTCTGTCTCTGGTTAATCCCCTCCCCCACACTTCTGGCCTGCACCCCAGCTCTTGTATGCATACATAAATAAATCTTAAAAAAAAACCAACCCACCTTACCTCGTCCGGTGGAGTCTCCAAGGTCTGTGTCTCAGCTGGGGAAATCCCAGGAGTCTGGTGTCTGTGAGCAGAGGCGCCTGGCTCCCCAGGCAGGTTCCTGCCTACAAAGTCTTGGCATTTGCAGCACAACACAGAGATGCTTCTGGAGGAAGAGCTAACATGGGGTTGAAGTTATGAATACATCCATACATACGGAAATGTATTTATTGGTCAGCTAGCAACTATTGACTGAGCAAGTACTGCATGCCACGGCACGATAGGCCCTGAAGATAAGAGGGTGAGTAACATGTAGTCCTGCCCTCAGTGGCTTTATACCTAGTGGCGGACACAGGCAAGTTCACAGGAACTATCAGCATAATGCACATACCGGGCTAGGATGTGAGTTCAGATGGGAACGTCAGCACTCCCCACATTGTTGTCTTGTTCTGCTCCTACCTAAAGGAGGCTTTTCTTTCACTGATCGTGGTTTGTCCTCTATTCCAGGCTCGTATTTGTGACAGTGAAGACTGTCATCTCTAGGAACAGAATGTGAATATGTGCAATGCACATAAACAAGTGTGTGTAACATGCTTAAGATGGCGGATGGAGCCGGCCTGCTTTCCTGCCCAGGGATTGTTCTTGTTCTTTACTTTTCCTCTGCCCCTTCGTTTTCCCTCCTTCCTCTCTGAATCTCTGCAGTCTCTGCCCCCCGATACACAGCTTGTGTGCCTTCTCCCTGTTTCCTCCTCAGGTTCATGAAAATACTGCCTCAGTTCTTCTCTCCCTTCTGGATTTGAGGCTCAGCGCTGCCATTCACTCCCGGACAATCCCGGGCAGCTGCTTTCCTGGGTGTTGGCACCTGCATCTGTCAAATAAGGGGAACAGACTGGATCATCCCTCCCCTCCCCAGCTGTAACCTTTTGTGTATGGACAAGTCTCACTGCTCATACAGGACTTTCTCCATCTTTGGTAGGACTCAGTTGCCTTTCATCTTTGAGATCTGGAGTAGGTGGGTGCTAATGGGACCGAAAGTCATTGGCTCGCCCCATGTTGACTCTGCTGTCCCTTTGACACAAATAGGTTTACAGGCGCTTTTTGGTCTCCGTGTGTGTGTGTTTCATTTGTGACTTATGATCCTTCTTTGACCTAGTAAGGTCCTCTAGAAATTACATAGAGAGCCTTAATTGCTCTCTGTGGAGATTTTGACAGTCTCAAAGCCAGGTTCCATGAAAGGTGACATCCTTCAGCCCCTAAAAAAGGTTGGCTTCAGACCCAGAATTTCTCCAGGAAGGCTTTATGGTGGGACTTCTCTCAATCCAGATCCTAGTACATACACCCCTATTCAACCATTAGTTGCTCCCAATTCCCAGCTGCTGAGTTCAGAAGAGCTCCCTCATGTCATAGAAGGGCCAAACCCCAAGACCAGCCTGTGCACCCTGTCTGCTCTTAGTCCATGGGCATTTCCAGAGACCTGCCCCAAACTTCAGTGACAAGAAGCTGGCATGCCTCACCACCCGGCTCCTTGAGTAGGGACAAAAGACAACTGCCAAAAGGGGGAAAACGGAAGCCCTATACCTGGGTAGGAAGGTGCTGGGGGGAAAGGTCGCTGCTCCTCCAGAGGGAAATGGGAGCCTCAGATGTTGCAGAGGCCCTGGGCTTAAAGTCTTCCCTGCCCAGGGCCTGAGGCCCTCAGCCACGATATTGAGACTAATATCCCCAGCAGCCCCTGAGGCCTTCTGGTCTCTCACTCCAACGGGACTCCTCAAATGAGTGGCACAGTGGAGGGAGTGGTGAAAACGGAATTCTTGGCCTTGAGGTCACCCCAAGTTCAACCTGGACACAGCCAGTACAAAGTTCCAGGAGGACTCAGGCCATCAGTGAGACTTCAGCCGGGACAGAGCAGCTCGAGCCTGAGCACTCCGTGCATTTCCCCTCGGTGGCGCAAGCCCTCGTGTTGGCTTCTACGCTGGAACAGGAGGTTCCAAAGAAGAGACCTCAGCTTCCAAGTGAACTCCCCAACCAGTCCCCAAGCCCTGAGAAGGAAGAGGGTCTCCAGACGCCCTCCTCTCGACAGGCGCTCCCTGTGTGAGGTGGGTGACTGGAAAAGTTGCAAACATATAGTCCCCTCCCGGGCATTCCCTGTGCACCCCAGAACAGCGCTGACCTATCGGTTTGGGACTGAAGCGCCTAGGGCTCCTCGGGGACTCTCGCCCGCCTGAAACCTTGCCGGGGAGCCTGGAACCGCCCTAGCTCGCCTGACAGGACGGGAGGAAAGGCAAGGGGAGGGGAGCAGGAAAGAAGGGATTGAGGGGAAGTTTCAAGGGGTGTGCCGGGGACGGGGGAGGATTCTCATGAGTCAGCGGATCGGGCTCCGTGTGACTTCAGTGCTTCCCGAGAAGAGGCGCCCGGGGCAGGAGGCCGCTTGCAGAGCAGCAGCAGGAGTGGAAGGTCGGGGCACGCGGCGGCCTGCGACGGGCAGGGCGAGGGACGGGGTGAGGGGCTGGCCAGGCCACTCGGGGCTGAGGAGGAGAGCGCAGGCGGCGCGGCGCCCGGAAAAGCCGCGGGCAGGGAAGCCGACCTCTCCCGCTTGCCGCTTCCTCCTCCTCTGGCTCTCGCGGACTCCAGCTCTTGCCTCAGCCCGGGACGTGCGCGGCGCGCCTTCTGCCTGCAGGTGGCGCTGCAGAGGTGCCAGGGCCGCCCCGCGGGGGGTCGGGGGCGGGACTCAGCCCCCGCGGGGATCCCGGGTTTGGAAGGCACGCGGGCCGAGAAAGGGGGAGTGGAGGGAAAGGCGGGAGCGGCAGCCCCTGGGGTTAGGCGCTGCCACGCCAGTGGCGAGACAGGCGGGAAAGCGGACCTGCCGCGCCAGCGCCTGGGAGTGGGACTGGCTCCGCTGCGCTGGAGAATCCCTGGGCCACCTCCCGGCCCCGCGGAGCTCGGGCGGCTCTTACCCTCAGCTAAGGGATTGCGGTTTCGGGTCAGTCTCTGCTCTCCCGGGATGGCGCACTTGACCCACGAGCTGTAGAATGGAAACTTTGAGTCGCGTCTCCGGCGTTGGGGGTGGGTTCCCCTCAACAGCCACTATCAAACTCGGTTCCCGCGAGACCCAGAACGCATCTCTCCAGCACAGGGATAGAATGTGGGCCGTGCTGGGGCTCAGGTTGGGGTCTGGGCTCAGCCTAGTTGAGGGAAAGGGGCTCGGCTTTGGGCAAAGGTGGAGGGTGAGGGTTAGGGATTCCGTGCAAGTCAAGCCGGTCTACTGCAGCCAGTCCAGAAAAAAAAAAGCTAAGGGGCCCATCTGGGGCTCAAACTTACTACCTTGGCCTTGGTAGCTAGAGCTCTGTGTCCTCACTCCTTGCAGGCCCTGAGCTCTAGAAGTCTTGCTGCTGACCTTCCCGTGTTGGTTCATGGTTATGTGGTGGCTATTTAGCTGACATATTGAGAGTATCAGGGCACAAAAATAACCTGTGGCCAGACACCCTTAAGCTGAAAAAAAAAAGTTGTTAAGGAGTCCAGCCTCACCCTTTCCAGAGACTTCAGAGGCCACTCCTGTGATACAACTTCACGTATCAATAAATATGTGCCAGGAAATGGAGGCTGTGCCCTCGGTGACTCCTCTCCCCTGTAAGTCCAGCTCCCCTGCTTTCAGGATGTCCAAAGCCATCTGAAAAAGTTCTCTAAGGATTTTCCAGAAAGGAGAGGAAAGGGGGGAAAAACCCAAAGGATCCTAAACGTTCCCAGGTTTCACTGTGTGCCAGGAGAAACACGTCTGTCTCCCGCCCAGACCTCAGAGCCCCGGGCCTCCTTCCTAAAGGGCGGTGCCCAGCTATTCCTGGAAACCCCTCCTTTCAACCAACCCCCTCCCCAAGGTGTCTCCTGTCAGAGTGCAACCTAGGAAAACGATCCCATTGGCAAAGTGTGATGCTTCTGTCCCCAACCTGACCTGCTGCCATTCTCAGTTTATCCCCTTCTGAGATGCCCTTGTGCTGGCCTCTCCCTCCTGCCTGGCCCTGCGGCCCCACTCGGTGCCAGGAGAGAATATCTGATATACTAATTTGTGTTAATGTGATAATGGGTGCTAATGAGGTCACATGCTAACCTCGGGCCAATTCCTAGGCTGGCCTCCTAGCCTCAACCCCTACTTGAGGCTGCAGGGATGGGAATTTCAGGCTGACTAATCTCCACAGCCGGCTGGAGGGGGGGAGTGGGAGGAACTGAAGATCCCAGGGTGCTGGTGCCTTCGAGCTGCTGCCTCGGTTTCAGTTTCATCGTTGGCTGACACTTTTCTCCAACAAAGTGAAATTGCTTTGGTTTCCCTCCAGCCCCGTCCCCTCCCCGACTTCCCCCCTTTTGGACTGCTGGCTTCTCTAGGCTAGCCCTTCACTTTTCGAGGGGAGAGATGGGAAGATAATTTGGCAGCAATGAGGAAAAAATGTACACGTAGACACCCTCAGATGTCCAGGCTCACATACCATACTGCCTTGCAGACACGCACACGCCTTCCACAGATACAGGCGTACACGAGGGGGCTTGCCACATCCAACTGGAGCCCATGGGCAGGCATGCGCGTGTGTGCACAGACACACACACATCATGATTACACTCTCACTCACATCTGTGAGACCCACAGAGTCAGGCAAGGCCCTTCAGAGACCCACCCCACACACAGACCCACACCCACACTCGCACACTCACACATTAACCACCAGCAGCAGCCGAGTTGGATGGCTTCCTCAAAAGAGGGCTGGAAAGTTTGTTTGCTGCCAGCGAAGGGGCCTAGACATTCCGTGAAATGACTCATACTGCACCTTTGTAGACATTAAATGTATTTTTCTGGATTCAACAACAACAACAACAGCCCTTGACCGCTTGCAGGGGGCATCGTGGGGAAACTGAGGAGCGCTTGTGTTCCTGCTGGGCTTGTCCCGGGCTGGTCATCTATGAGGACTGTGGATGGAGCAGTCCTGAAAGCGCAGAGAGTCATCCACCTCCTGGGACAAACCTCAGCCTGGAGCTGCTGCCCCTTGGCAGGGCGGCAAGTGGGTGAGATGGGGGGCTAACTACTCTCCCTCACTGTGTCTCTCCACTACCCCATCTCAGCTGCCCTCTTAAGGACCTAGGGTCAGGCTGGTGGGTGCCCCCAGTGTGGTGTCTCAGTCTGAGCCCTTCCTGATTGCTCCTTCCATCCTAGCGCCGCTCCCCAGCTCTCCTGGGTCTGTCCTTACCACCACCTCCTTGCACACCTCCAGAGGGCGCCAGTCACCATATAGAAAATGTGAGCCTCAGGCAATAAGACGAGCCTCCTCCACCACCCTGAGCCTCCTCTCCATTTGAGTAGGGACACTGGCTTGACGGGGGCTAGAGACCCTGTCCCCAGCACACTCAGGGCTGGCAGAAATCACTTGGCGCCCTCCTTCTCGTGTTAGCATCCCTCTGCCTCCCCACCCCGACCCCTGCCCCCTAGCCACTGCTCTTTGGACCACGGCCTACTTAGGCTAGCCTGGTTTTCCTGTGGGCCACGAGGGGAGGCATCTTTGGAGTGGCCCTGGGCCAGCAGGTGTGAGGGGTTGAGAGGTTAACTCTGGGTGCACTGACTAGTGGCCCGACAACTTGATGCTGTGCTCCCTGCCCCAAGCAGACACCTGTCCTCAGCCCTCAGTCCAGTGACTTTTCCAAGCCCAGCTCTGGCTCTAAGATGGAGGCTGCAGACCAGTAGAATTACAGACTCCAGGGAGCTTGCCTTCTTTTGCTGAACTCTGCCTGAGGCCACTCCTTCCAAAAGCACCACAGGATTGGGCCGCTCCTCCTCCCCACGCCCTCCAAGGCCCCACCGACCTAGAGGTCCAGCCTATCCTGAAGGGCAATGAATCTGTTTCCCAAACACGAGGGCTGCTCCCGGGCTGTGGGTGCCGTGGGAACAGCGCTGCCCAGCAGCCACCATGCCCAGGGTGCACGGGCAGAGCGTGCGCTCAGGGCCACAGCACGTCCTATGTCAGGCTGCCAGACCCCTTCCAGGGCACACCTCCCCAGCTGCTGTTCACCCCTCCAAGAAGGGAAATCCAGTGGTCCTCTGATGTTCTCAGGCTGTTAGGGTGCCCGGAACGGCCTGGAGGGAAGTGTGTAGCTCTCCATTTTAATCAGTAAGAGCGGGGTGGAGGGTAGGGTGGGGGCCACCAAATGGCTTTCCAAGAGCACTGAGTCAAATATGCTCCCCAACCAAAGAAAGCTGTCAGTCAGATAAAAGTCATGATCCAGGAACCACCCCCCCCATCTGCATGTCTGTGCTTTGGCCTGGCCTCCCCTCACACCCCCAACATGCCAGTGGGGGCTAAGGCGACAGACATCTTCCAGGAAGGAGCGCTTTCGTCTCACCTATCCCAAGGACCTTTCTATTTTGCAGCTACTCAACAATCTCTTTAGAACCAAAACTGTTTACGCTGCCCAGCCACCTCCTGGGAACTTAGATTTCGGTCATTTAGACCTACCTATGGCCTCGGCATAGAAACCCAACGGCGTGCCCTGGAGGAGAGGCTGCTGGCTTTATGGAAAGGGGCAGAGGAGATTCTCGGCTGTGCAGCGGGAGGACTCCTTGTAAAGTGTAACTTCTCCCCTGGCTCTGGAATAGGCTTCTCATGCTGGTTGATAGGAAGCTTTGCAAGAACTGTGGTATTTTGTTCTGGCCACAGGTTTGAATAGAATATGTGAGGCCGAGGGGTTAAGGGAGGGGAGAAACAACCAGCCACCTTGTCGCCAAAAAACACTGGGTGGATTGCAAAAGAACGCAGGCCACCAGGCACTGCTTCACAGAGGGGGCAGAAAGGGGCTCAGAAAATGACCAGAGTGGAAAGGCAAGTTTGATTGCAGAAGCAAGTGGGGAGGTGGGCCCGACACAGACTGGATGGACCCCGGTTCTGAGGCCTGAGAGGACCCAGTCAGGGTGGAGGGGCGGGGGAGCAGGCTTGAGAGGAAAGGGGCTCTATGCCTGCTGGATGGCACGACCTGGGCATCCACAGCAACTCGAGAAGGGGAATTCCTGCCAAGTCAGGGAATGAGCCATTGGCAGAGACGGCGTGGCTGTGGCTGTCGTCAGGAGTGGTGATCTCAGCTGGCTGGCCCCACCTGGCTGGGGCTTACCCAGCTGGTAAATGGAAGAGTAGGGAGCCAGGTGGGGAGGGGCTGCTAGGCTGGGGAGCAGCAAGGTCACTGGGAAGGGCAGCTGTGCTGACTCGGAACAGTGGAGCCAGGAGAGCCAGGAAGGCCATTTGCGTAACCATGGCTCCCCCAGGCAGAAGATTTTCATCAAGGGGATGGGGCTTTCTTGGAGCTATGATTACTGCCACATGGCTGGGAAGGGTGGGAACTTATGGGATTCCCACCAGGTTGCTGGCAGGCACAGGGCCAGTCCCCCGAGCTGGCTGAGCATCGCTGCCCTCTCTCCCTCCCTTTCCCACGAGGAAGACCTCTCTGGCTCTTCTTGGCCTTGAGGCATCTGCCTTGGCTTAAACCACATACACTCTCATTGAAGTCATCTACCATTTGTCCTTAGCTGCTTCTGGCCTGAGAACTGTCAGGCTTTCCCCTGAGAGCTGGGTGGGGAAAATGGAAACGAGGATGAAGTGTTAGCTGAAGGCAGATAACACCGAGGTCCCGGGTGCTGCCATAGGCCTAGGTTATTTCATTTAATCCACACCACAGCCTGATGAGGGAGACGCGGATCATCCCCAATTTAAAATTAAGGCAAGTGGGACTAGGAACCTTTAAGTGACTTGTTCAAATACACACAGCTGGTAAGCAGGCCATCGGAATACAAAGGGGGGAACGTGCGTGCACGTGTGCATATGTGTGTGTCCATTAGTGAGCTTCAAGGTAAAGGAGCTTTAGGGACATCTGGGGCCTACCACAATTTTGAGAGGGGAGCCTTACTGACAAGAGGCCACCAGAGAACAGTGTGTCTCCAGAATCCTGAATCTCCTGGAGAAAGTAAACCACTTATAAAAGAAAAAAGTGGAAATTTGCTCTTGGCACATGTTTTAGGGACTTGGCTATAGGTTGCCAAGAGGTCTCGAGGTCCAGTGTCCCAGTCGAGTCACTAGGTCTTTCCCTGGATACTGGGGAATGTGCAGCCATCTTCACCGCCATCATCCACCATCACTCTTTCCCCCCAGACTTGGACAACAGGCTGAACAGGACCCTGAACCTCAGGGTCCTCCTTCCCTGGGGCCCCTTCAGCTTTGCTGCTCTCTGCCAAGGAGACGCCAGGGCTGAGCTCTGGCCGCACCTCCTCGCCAGACCACCAGACCACGTAGAGCTATCATGAGTGATAATTGCCAACTGAGGCCCTCCGAAGCCCTCCCAGCTGTGGGGCCAGGTGGGGCTGGGGGCGGGAGAACCGGGACTGCTGCGGCACATCAGAGGAGCTGGTAAAGGGGAGATAGAATGGGAGACTGGGGTGCAGCCAGAGCATGAGCTTTTTCCAGAGCCCCAACTCTGTCTGCCTCTGCACCTGCTGCACCAGCGCCTCTCCCCCACCCTTCCCTTGGTTCATGGCCTCCTGGTCTCCCCCATCAGCAGCCCCTAGGCTGGACTTCCCTAAGAAGTCCCCCAAACTCTCCAATCACCCCACGGTGCATGGTCATGCAGCCGGGACCCCGCGGCGTTTGGCCGGTTGTTTCCGATTTCTGGGCACCTCCCGTCCTCCCCCACCGCTCTGCCTGACTGGAACACAGCGGGCGCCCGGGAACGCGGAGCTCGGGGCTCCGACCCGAGGCGTCGAGCAAGTGAAGGCCGTGTGCCGGCGGCCTCAGGGGGGCGGAGTGGCGGCCCAGGTCCGGGGGCGGGGCGGGGGCAGGGATCGCGCTCAGAGGCTGGCTGGGAGGCTTCCCGCCGGACGGACCCTGACAGCCAGCCCCACGTCCGGGGACCGCTGGGGTGAGCCGAGCGGGGGGCGCGGCCCGGGCCCGGGCGGACGATGTGGGCTCTGCGGGCGGCCGCCCCGGAGGTCGGGGAAGGGGGAGAGGAGAGGCCGCGCGGGTCCCTGGCACGGCTCCCCCTGCCGTGCTGGCGACCGCGGCGGGCCAGGGGGTGGAGGGGCGCTGTTTCCACCGCGGCGCCTCGGCCCTCCCTCGCTCCCCGCGCCCTCCCCCGGCCCGCCCGCCGTCCCTCCCGTCGGTCCCTCCTCCCTCGGCTCTTCCCTCCCGCCCGCGCGCCGCCCCAGCCGCCGCCTGCGGGGACGAGCGTCTCGGGCGCCGTTTCCCCTTTCGCTCGCTCGCTCGCGCGGTCGCCTCAGCGCGGGTCTCCGGCTCGCGCCCCCTCCCGGGCGCTCCCGCCCGAGAGCCCTTCTCTCGGGGGCGCCGCCGTCTCACCTGGTTTTCGCTCGCGCCCTCCAGCTTGCCATTGGCGGCGCGACGTGTGGGAGAGCCCGCGCCTCGCCCGCCCGCCCGCCCGGACCAGCCGGCCCCGGCGCCGAGGTGAGTCACGGGCGCGGGGCCGCGGGGGCCGGCGGGCAGGGAGGGAAGGAGGCCGGACGGAGGGAGGGACGCGGCCCCGCCGCCGCGGGACGGAGCGGGCGCCGCGCTCCACTTCCACTTCTCCTTTTGCCGGCGCCAAGGTCCGGGCGCCGCGGGCCGGGCCGGCGTCCTAGAGGAGAGGCGGCCGGGCCGGGCCGGGTCCCGCGTCCTGGCTCCCGGGAGCGGGGAGGAGACCCCAGCGAGCGAGCCCTCTCAGCCTCAGGTACGTCGATGGCGCCGTTCTTGGAGGCTGCGGGCACCTCAGAAAGTTGGCCTGAGGTGGAGATCGCGGGCGCAGGGCTCGGGAGCGGGGAGTGGGGGGCCCGGCAAGAGTGGGAGAGCGCGGCGGGCGGGGTCCCGCCCTGGCCTCGGACCGCCGCGTGTGTCTGTGAGGGAACTCGGGCTCCCGATCCCGGGTTGGAAGTGGATTCGCTTTCCCGAGTCGAGTTGGGGGTGGGGTGTGGGGTGGGGTAGGGGACTCGCTTTCCCGCGCCGGGGGCGGCCCGGGTCCCTCACAGCCCGGGTCCGTAACAGGACCGATCGTGACATCGGGCCCCCAAAAGCGCGGTGCTTGAGAGCGGGAGGTTGGGCGGGGCTGTGGTGGCGGGGCTCCCGGGCTCTTGGGGCGGGCGACTCCCAGGGCTTCGGGAGCTGGGCGCTTAGGTT
>PVIJ01013987.1:0-42807 GCA_004024925.1 Scalopus aquaticus
AAAAAAAAAAAAAAAGAAAAAAGAAAAAGAAAAAAAAAGAAAAATGACTCATTTTATGCTGTGTGGATCTCACTTCAATCTAAAAAAGAAGGGGGAAAGTAAGACAGGAGAAAGAGAGGCAACTAAAAGAGAAACTTTCTATTGTGAGTAGCTGGAGTCTAATCCTTCTGGAGAACCCTGGGAGTGTGTGTGGGACCACACCGCAGGGTCACTGTACTTGAGGCAAGGGGGCTGGGGTGTCTTATCCAGCAATGCTCTTCAGTCCTTTATGGATACTGCTTTTGGAGAGGGAGAGTGTTTTAATTTTCCAGCATTCTGGTCGGCATGTGCAGGCAGGAAATTGGGAGGGATGCCCTGAAAAGTTAAAGCTGTGAATGTCCATTTGGTCAGCTGGCCAGAGGTCATAATTGGGGGATAAAGAGGTATCCTTGATTTCTGGGCTCATGAGAGCCTACTATGTGCCAAGCACATTATTCAACAGATCATCGTACGTATGGCATGACCGGGGGACATGGCTGGAGGGTGGTTCCCCTCCTGCACTGACCTCACCCCACATGTCCCCCTAGGATGCTGCCCATCACAGAACACTTGCTGCACATCCTCGGGCTGGAGATGACTACATTCCGCCTCTATGCCGTGTCTGCCCTGCTCCTGTCCCTGCTCTTCTTCCTCTTTCGCCTGCTGCTGAAGTTCCTGAGGCTCTGCCAGCGCTTCTACATCACCTGCCACCAGCTGCGCTGCTTCCCCCAGCCACCTCGGCGCAACTGGCTGCTGGGCCACCTGGGCATGGTATGTGTGGTTGGGCAGGGGGCTGGGCAGGTCAAGTCTGGGTATGTCCTAGGTATTCGGTAAGAATGACAGATCTGCTGGTTTCCCTTATCCCCCTCATACCCCCGAGAATCTGGTAAGATAGAGCTGACTCTAAAGTTTTCTCTGTAATTCCAGGCTACTGCTGTACCTTTCATATAATATGTGACATACCCTATATGATAAGATATACGCAGAAAACTGGTTCCAATGCCTGTGAAGTTCTTTGGGTTTTGGGATCCCAGTGGAGGGAGAAAGGGACACTTTCCTGAAGATTTGTTGCTTCATCTTCACCCCCAGTGTGGTTCCACACACTCTTTCATTCTCTCTAATGCTGTACTCCCAGGTCAGGGCCCCAGCCCTCTCTGCATTTCATTTATTATTTCATGTATGTGAACCAAATAATATTTCAGGCACTATATACATATTAACTCATTCATTTCTCTTGACAACCTTAAGAGGTAGGCACCATTTTGCACCTGAGAGTACTGCAGCATAGGAAGATTTAGTAGCTGGCTTAGGTTATACAGCTTCTAAGTGGCGCTATTGGGGTTCAAATCCAGGTCATCTGACTCCAGCATCCCGGCTCTTAGCAATTTCTCTTCTGCTGTTTCTGGTTTCTGAATGAGAAAGGTTGGAACTTCAGAAGTCAGAGAGAAAGCCAGATCCCTGAGAGTGCTGAGACTCTCGGGGGCCCAGAATCCTACTTGCCTGCTGGACTCGCCTTGTCTCCCTTCCAGGGGTTGAGATTATCAGTATGGACTTGACACCCATCCCTACCATCTACTGCCTGTGTGATCTTGAGAGCTCTGCTTTGCCCCCCCATGCTTCAGTTTCCCCACATGAAACTCAGGAACCTCATGGGGTTGTTTTGATGACTTCTGAAATCTTGCTGTGATGTGCCTGTCACCCACCGCATAGTGTGAATTTATGTGCTCAACAACTGGGTCTGCCGAGATCAGAAGTATCAAGTGATTCTAGAAATATCTTGGATACTGCTTGAAGTGAGGGTCTCAAAAGAATGAACCTGGGATACCTTTCTACTCAGTCACTCAAGAAACGTGATTGTTAATTTTGGAACTGCTCTCCCAGGGCCAGCACTCACCAAGTATGGGCTGTTTGTGCCTTCACCTCCCCTCTCTCCTCTACCCCACTCCTGCTCAGGCCTCAACCTCTCCTGCTGGGTCACAGTCCAGCCTCTTCCCTCAGCTCCTGCTTACAGTCTTACCTCACCAGTCTGTCCCCTGTCCTGGCCCCAGAAGGATTCTTGAATTCAGCCATGTTCCCCCCAGCCCCCCTCCAGCTCATATGCCCTTCATAACTGTCCACTTTTGTCTGGAAAAAGTCCCAGCTCCTTATCTGGGGTTCAAGGCTCTTTAGACTCTGAATCCACCCTCCTCATGTCTTCCACCATCCCCCTCTAGTCCCACAGGGTGATTCCTGCTCCTTTAACAAGGCTCTGATTTCCTACTTCAATGACTTTTGCCAAAACTATTCTTATCTAAGTGTCCCAAACTAGGTAAAATTCTGCTCATTGTTCATGTCCTATCTCTAGTGCCCTGATTCCAGGGAACTCTGTGGCTTGGATGGTGGTCTCAATAGTAGTGACCAGGCCCTGGTGCCCTGGGCACTGGTCAGGGCCAGTTCTGAAACTCAGGCAGACCCTTCATGGGCCCATGATCTCCCTTGGGTGTGGGCAGGCTCAGGGCTAAGCCTGATTGAAAAAGACTCAGGAGCTAAAGAGGAGTCATTTTTGTTTGTTCATTTATTCATTCGTTTGACCAGTGGGCCTTACCATTGGTCAGGTGCTGGGGTAGGCCCCTTCATGTCTGAGCTCTTCCTTGATTCTTACAGCCTGGGAAGCAGGGATGGATCTGCCCTCTATTATGGATTTTATCTTTGAGGTTCAGAGAGGTTAAGTGATGTGCCCTAGGTCAAACAGTTGAAGGTGAATATGAGCTTAGCTCCTTCTGACATTAACTCCGAAGTGCTTCTGCCTCATGTTGGCTAAGAGCAGGTGTTATTTATTTATTGTAGTAACATTGCATTATAACATTATATACATTTCAGATGTGCATCATTGAAAATCAACGTGTGTATATACTGTATGACGTCCACCACTAAGAGAGCAGGTGTTTTCAAACTGGGTGGCTAGTGTCAGATACTGGTTCTGCCACTGTAGTAGATGATGCCAATGCCTGCTCCTATACGGGCTCAATGGGCTGACTTCTAGCTGATAGCATTTGTGTTTCAGGGCTTTCTCTGGAAACTGGAACCTACCCAGCCTCATGTACTGTGAACTTGAGAGTTACTGGCCCAAGACTGGCCTTCAGCCAAGTCTCTGGAGCTATGGGGTTGGAGGATCAGTACCCTGCCTTCCTCACCCTCAAGCGGGTTGACTGAGCTACCATCCAGTGGTACAGAGCCCTGGGAAACCATGGTGCAACTTTTGCACTCTATGGGCTGCCTTCCCTTCCCATCTCACTTCCCCATTTTCCTTCCCATGTTTTTGGAGATCAACCCTCAGATCAACTACTTGCCCTGGAACTCTTGTTTCTGGTCCTCTATCTAGGGGAGCTGAAATCACTTCCTCACTTATAAATTCAGACAAGTTGTTGGACCTTTCTGTGCAAAGGAAGATGAAGAAAATAGTAGCAACAGCATCTCAAAGGTTCTTGTGCAGGTTGAACATATGAGTATATGAAAACTTGTTGGAGTTGAGATCTGAGGGGTATCCCAGAACCCCCAAACCTGTATGCTCTGAAGAGTTTCTGTTATCCGCTACATGAAGACAAAGCATACTCTTAATGTGAAAGAACTTTAGTATAACAGTGTTCATAGAGAAAGAAGAGAAGAAAGGGGAATGGTTTCCCAATAAAACACCCAAAGTTACCCATCCCCTTGTGGGTAAACACCCAGCCAAACAGGGTGGGCCCAAAGGGAACCACTGAGACCCAAGAGCTTGCTACAAGACTAAAGCACTTTCTGGTGGGCAACCAAAGAAAAGCGGCCAGCAAGTCTGGGACGGAAGTAGCAAACTCAGAGTACAAATCAAGCTAACAATGCCATTGTCAGCCTCCCCACTAGTTTCTCTTTCAAGTGTCTCCTTCCATGTCCCCCAAGTTCCTGGTGCAAGTCTAAAGCCAGGAAGCTGGCATGCCCTCCTCATGTCTCTCTGCTCCACATGTCTCTTCCAACTCTTCTTCAGTTCCACCCTTCATTAGGTAGGGCAGGGAACATGGACCCTCCCCTTTTTGTGGAGATCACAGTCTAACAAAATATAAGCGCCCAACACAGTGCAAGCACACATATGTGGGAAGCTAGGAAGCTAGGAATATTTTTCATTAACATGGAAAATACTTAATAAATACTTGATATAAATACTTGATTAATGCCAGTCATTATCATTAGTCATATATTGCTTAACAACAGGGACATGTTCTGAGAAGTGTGTTATTAGGCATTTTGCCATGTGAACGTCCTAGAGTGTAATCACATAAATCAAGATGGTAGAGCCAGCCACATATCTAGACTAGATGTCATGCCCAATTGATACCACTGCCCTCTATGCTGTCCCTCTTTGACTGAAATATCACTTACTGACACATGACTGTTCAGTGTTTACTATCATTGTCTTTATTTCTTGGACACCAGTAGTGTGTCAGACCCCATGCGAGGAATCTCTCATTTTGTTATTTTATGAGCCCTCTCAACTGCTCTCAGAGGGAGAGTTGACGCTTCAGATCTACTTTTCAGATGAGGAAATGGAGGCTCAGAGGGGTACCACTAAGCACCCACAATCATACACTCATCTTGCCTTATTTTGAGGGCAGGGGAGAGGATGGGAGGGAAGGGCTAGGGTGAACTGGGGTTGGACCCTGCCTCACTGTTGTTCTCTGCCACATTTTGCAGTATCTCCCAAATGAGTCAGGCCTCCAAGATGAGAAGAAGGTCCTGGACAATATGCACCATGTGATCCTAGTGTGGATGGGGCCTGTCCTGCCACTGTTGGTTCTGGTGCACCCTGACTACATCAAGCCCCTGCTGGGTGCCTCAGGTAGGTGGGCTGGAACTCTGAGTGATGGGGAAATCCAGAGCCTACCTGGGCTTCTAGGCAGATGATCCAGAGGAAGGGTCATTTGAGTAGGTCTTTGAAGGACGAGCAGGAATTCACCAAAGCAGAAAGGCAATACAGAAAATGGGAGCCTTAGACAATGGCGATACAGACAATGGAACATCAGGGGAAAGGTATGATGATGTCACACCAAAGATCCAGGAAATCTGAGAGGTAAGAACCAAACTGGTTAGGACAGGCAGTTGTTTGCCCAGGATTTTCTTTCTTTCTTTATTATTTATTTATTTATTTACCCCAGGATTTTAAGTGAGTTTTTCTCAATTCTAAGCTTTTGCACTCTTTTTCTTTGTGTTCTGACACTCCCACTGTAGTTATTTCCGTCTACTTTCTTTACCTGGGCTGACCCTGACTGACAGAGAGGGAGATGTAGAAGGATTGCTTCTCTCTTCTGTAGTCCACACCTATCCCAAAGAGCTAGACTCCCAAGTGTGCTTGACAGGTCTCATTCAGCCTTCGACACCCAGTTCCAATAAATCCCCTTTTCCAGGAAGCCTTCTCTGACCTCCCAGACAGACTGTAGTTCTCTCCTCTGGACTCTTCCACTCTTTTTAACACTTTAGGACTGTGTCTGGCTATGGTTCTCTCATCCTTGTAAGTGGGACTCTGGATCCCCAATGTCGTCTTGGGGATTCACGTTGGATCCCCAACGTGGTGCCCCTGGGCACCTTCAGGGACATCAGAGGACATTTGAGAGAGGAGGCATGGGAAAGAGAGCTCCACAAATTTTAAGATCTCTGCCCCCAATTTGGGCCTCTACAAAGACACATCTGGAGACTGCCTTCAAGGCTCCTCACCCCCGCCCCTGGAGCCCTGAAAGAGAAAGGTGCCATCCTTCCCTTCCTCAGCTATGTCCTCCCCATACCTCACTGTCCACCATTATTGTGTTTATGAGAGGATGGCTGTCTCCATGAACAAAGGGAGTAACCTAGATCCTGGGAGAGGTGATGTTTCTAAAGGATGGGACCATGTTGTAAAATTGGCCCTGGGATTTGGGTGGACTGAATTCAAATTCTGGCTGGAGCACATACTTGCTATGTGACTCAAGAACTCCTCTCTCCTCTCAGGCCCTCAGTTTCTGATCTGTAAAAGGGGACAGCTGTGAAGACTCAATATTATAAAGTGGGTAGGTGCTGATAAGGGTTTCTTCTCGTCTGCCTTTTTTCGTATACTCTTTATTGTTTCCTCCTCCCCCTCCCCCTCCTCCTCCTCCTCCTCCTTCTCGAGTCAGTTTCTCAAGTATCATCCTGTGTGATTGTGAGACTTCAAGTAGATCAGGGAGTGGATTCTCCAGCATGGAATGCTCAGGCAGCTTTCCCTCCCCTCCCCTCCCTCAGGACAGGCAGGTTATCCACTGCCTTCCCGACTGGAGGAGCTGGATGAGGGACTCTGGGGATTCACATTGGATTCCCAGGTTGTGGAGGGTGGGGCTGTGAGTCAGGAGAGGCCTCCTGGCTCTAGGGTGCCATGCCCCTTCATATCTGTCCAAGATTTGACAGCTTTGGCCCCAAGTTGCAGATTCCATTCCCTGCTGGGATCTCCTTGGGGGCCACTTGAAGGGGGTGGCTGCTCTGAACTTAAATCCACACAGCTGTTGGGCTCTGAGGAAGTTGTGGCTCCCCTTGGAACCTCTGTTTTTTGATCTTCTGATGGGCATTTGGGGTAGAGTACTAATGGAAGAAAATCAGTGAAAATGCTTTACAGAAGACAAGGCATAATACATAGACATAATTATAGCTTGTTTTATACATTAATTTTTTTACTGAGATGAAATTCATATAACATAATTAACCATTTTAATGTGTATAATTCAGTGGTATTTAGTGTATTCACAATGTTGTGCAACAGTTGGCTCTCTCTATTCTTAAAAATTTTCATTACCCTATAAAAAATTATACCCATTAAGTAATCACTTTCCATTTCCCCCTCTCATTGTCCCCTGGAAAATCCTAATCTAGTTAACTCTTTATGGATTTGCCTATTCTGGATACATAATGCAATAGGAATCATATTAAATGTGGTCTTTTAGAACACTTTTTTTACTCTAATATTTTGAGGTTGAGCCACATTGTAGCATGTATTAGTACTTCATTCCCTTTTTAAGGCTGAGTAATATTCCGTTTTATTCATATATGGACATATCACAATTTATTTATCCACTCATCCATTGATCAATATTTGGGTTGTTTCTTTTTTTTTTAAGATTTTTTTATTTATTTATACATACAAGCTGGAGCACAGGCCAGAGGCGTGGGGCGGCGAGAGGGTTCACCAGAGACAGAGCGGGGAGCAGAACAGGCAGATCAGAAATAAACTGCTGAAGGGAGCAGCGGGCGAGGCAGGAGAGGTCTGCTGTGCCATGTGGGATTCTCCCTGGCCGGGTGTCGAACTCGGATCGCTGCTGCCTACAGCTCCACAGCACAGCGCTCAACCGCTGCGCCACCAGGGAGGCCCATTGGGTTGTTACTTTTTGATAATGAATAATATCATGAACATGTGTGTACAAATTTTGATGTGTACATATACATTTTCATCTCTTGTGGGTTACTTCATTGTAGAATTGCAGCATCACATGGTAATTCTAAGTTTAGCTTTTTAAGGAATTGTCACATTATTTCATTTTTCAGTAATGGGGGTCTGCTGTGAATTGGGGACCCAGTTATCCGTCACACAATTTCTCAATACCAATAACCAATCATTATAATTGTAGTGATGAAAATAGACAATAGTTTGTTAAATAGTCATTTACATGCACTGATATTTAATGAGCACCTACAATGTGTTGGTAGCACATTGACTTACTGGGTTTTTGAAGGAATGGCATGAGGTGGGAAGGACTGTTCTATTTACCCTTTGGCAGATGAGGAAATCGAGGGGCAGAGTGGAAATCTGCACTTTTTACAACTTATCAGTGGTGTGGGCTAAAATCTGAATCCAGATCTGGCTGTCCCAGAGGCAAAGCTTTCTACCACAGTAATTTTCAGCTACCTCCTGGGCACTGTCTGGATTTTTATTATGTGACTTTCTGCAAGGGTACCATCCCCTTTTAACTGGTGGTGGTGGGGGCGAGGAATGAGAGACTCACTTGGCATTGAGTGATCAGGGGTGGAGTGGAGGGGATAAGAGGATGGGAGAACAAAGGTTCAGCTGTGGAGGAGGTTTGGAGAAAGCTTCTGGAGTATGTTGGTGGAGTTGGGCTTGAAAGATGCATAGGAGTTTGCCAGATGAGGAATACTAGGTAGAGGGTCCTATCAGTGGAAAGGCACAGATGTGTGAAAGTGCCAGGGGAATTCAAATGACCTGGGGTGTCTGGAGTGAAGATGATGTGCAGGGATGGGGTTAAGCAGGAGCTAGACTCTTGCAAAGTATGCAAAGTGGATGAGTTTGTGTTTTATCTTGGGGGTGATAGGGAGCCGTGGGAGGTGTTTGAGCAGGACAGTCATTAGACAGATCTGTGTGTCAAAAAGATCCTTGAGAGGCCAGACTAGAGTCCAGATCCCAGAGATGAGAGGAGCAACTAGACTCCCACTTTTCTCTCCAGTGTTATTTCCTCTCAGAAGCCTGCCCTGACTTCCAGAAGCCCTTTCGCCTTGCCTCTCATTGCACCTGGCATACTTTTTACCTTCTTGATAATTACATGTTGTGCTTCTGCTTCCTTTCCCCACTCCAACCTGAGCTCCTTCAGGCAGGGTGTGGCACCAAACCATCTCTGGATCCCCGGCATTACCCAGCATGGGTTGGGCATAGAGAGGTAGTGAGAAGCTGTGTTTATTGGGAGAGAGAGTGGACTGGTGACTGTACATACAATTGGCCAATTCCTGGGGAGTGTATATGTAGGTGACTGAGTCACATCTTAGGTAAAAGTGACATCACTTGAATTTCAGGTACTTCCTCCTAGGGCTCCTGCCCATTCTGTTGCAAATCTATTCACCTACCCACCCATCCATTCATCTCTTCTTTGTCTCTTCATTTACCCATTCATCCGTCCATCCATCCTTTTATTGGCTCATCCACTCAATAAAAATTTATTTAACACCACTGTATCAGTGATCGACATGGTTCTACCCTTCAAAGGACTTGTACTGGATGGGGACAATCCAGAAGAGACTGAAAGATGAGGGAAGAGTGAGGCAGGGAGAGAATCTGGTGGAGAGACTTAGAACAGAGAGAGAACATTTAAAAAGTTTTTTTCAAGAAACTGAGAAACGTACTGTGATGTTTGTGTGCTTAGTGTATGTGTTTGGAGAGGTCTGGACTGGGCTCCATCATTCAGGGCTTTGAAAATGGTATGGGCAGCTGATGCTTGAGGCTGATGGGTGTGTGAGCATGAAGGTACTCATTCAGATCTAGAGTTTGATAAGATGCTTCTGGAGCCAGTGTGCAGGACATACTGGAGAGGGCGAGGTTGGAGGCTGAGCAAGAAGAAAAGAGGGAGGTGGACTAGGGGAAGACTCAGGTGAAGTAGGCCATTCTGAGTGGGGAACACAGTCTGGGTAAAGGTGAAGGGCAGCATGTAGGGTTATTTGTTATATGTTGAAGGATGATGTAGGAGAGGTAAACAGAGGGCAAGATCGAGCAGGGTTTTCAGTGTTAGCCTGAGTTGAACCTTTTTTTTACAAGGGTAATAAGGAGGCATAGGAGGTGTTTGAGCAGGGGAGGCTTATGTTTAGATCAGCATGTATATAAGGATCTTTCTGGGATTGGTGTGGAGGATAGAGGGGCAAGATGGGATGTTGTAACCCAGATAGGAGACCCAACGGGTTCATAAACTGAGGTCAAGGGTCAGAACTCTGTTTTGAGCCATTTACTTCTTCTTCCACAGCTGCCATTGCCCCCAAGGATGATCTTTTCTATGGCTTCCTGAAACCTTGGCTGGGTGAGTAAGGGACTAGTTTGGGTGTCAGGGAAGAGGGGGCAGGGCATGGAATTTCTTGGTGTGTTTCGGAGTAACAGGACTGGCCCATAACCTCAATCTTATGACTCCAGGAGATGGGTTGCTACTCAGCAAAGGTGACAAGTGGAGCAGGCACCGTCGCATGCTGACACCTGCCTTCCACTTCGACATTCTGAAGCCCTACATGAAGATCTTCAACCAGTGCACTGACATCATGCATGTGAGTTCCATGGTTTCATGGGAAGAGGTTGTCCTGGGAATGACTGGTCCAGGCTCCAATTCATGGGCAAGCTATGTGACATTAGGAAGCCTCTTTATCTATAAAGTTGGCTTGTAGTGAGCAAGTGGCCAGGCAATATCAGCCTGGCTTAAAGTCCAAAGTCACTGTGCCCATGGCCGTGCATCTCTCTTTTCCAGGCAAAGTGGCGGCGCCTGGCACAGGGCTCGGTGGTCTCCCTTGACATGTTTGAGCATGTCAGCCTCATGACCCTGGACAGTCTTCAGAAGTGTGTCTTCAGCTACAACAGCAACTGCCAGGAGTGAGTGTTCCTCTCTAGGGAAGTGACAGTCCTGAATTCTCTGGAAGATGGATGTAGCATTGCCCTGGCATTATAGTTGATACTCAGTGAATGTTTTTCAGATGAATGAATGAGTAAAATAACCATTTCCCTGGTGTATTCATTCATTCATCAAATATTCATTGTGTGCCTACTATGTGCCTGACACTGTGCAAACTATTGGGAATATAGTGGTGAGCAATAGATTAAGTTTCTGTTCTTTGGTGGTATAAGGAATAAGGGGCAAGGAATAAATGGCAAGTTTGTAGCACATAGTAGGTCCTCAACAACCTGCAACTTAGTATTTTTAAAAAACAATACCTTTATGAGATGTGATTAACATGTTATGTAATTCACCCATCTAAAATATACAATCCAGTAGTTTTTAGTGTATTCACAGAATTGTGCAGCTATCAGCATAGTCAGTTTTGGAATATCTTCACCAAAAATAAGCCCTGCACATTTTAGTAGTCACCCCTCACCCCCACTAACAACTCTAGGAAATCACTAGTCTATATTTGTCTTTATAAATTTATCTATCATGGAAGTTTCATATACATAGAATTATAGAGACTTTTATGTTTAGTTTCATCCACTCACTCATATTAGAGCATGTATTAATAATACTAATTTGATGAATAATATTCTATTTACCACATATTACAACATTTTGTTTATCTGGTCATCCATTGGTGGACAGTTGAGCTGTTTCTACTTTCTTGGTGAATATGAATAATGCTACTGCAAACATTTGTGGACAAGTGTTTGTGTGAACATATGTTTTTAATTCTTCTGCATTTATAACTAGGAGTGGAATTACTGAGTTATACGGTAACTATAACCTTTTGAGGAACTGTAAGACTTTTTCCAAAAGTAGTTGCATTATTTTATATTCTGTTACTCTCTACTCTCCACACCCTCATCAACACTTGTCATTATCTATCTTTTTAATTTTAGCCATTCCTATTTGAGGTGAAATAGTGGTTTTGATTTGCATTTCTCTGATAGGTAATTCTGTTAAACACCTTTTCATGTGCTTATTCTCCATTTGTATCTATTCTTTGGAGAAGTTATCTAGTCATATTTACCAATTTTTAAAAAGATTTATTTATTTATGCATAGAAGAGCTGGGGTGTAGGCCAGAGGCATGACGGTGGAGAGAGGATTCACCAGAGACAGATTAAGGGAGCAGAGCAGGCAGATTGACTGAAATATACTGCTGAGGGGAGCAGCTGGCGAGGCAGGAGAGGTCTGCTGTGCCATGTGGGAAGCTCCCTGGCTGGGATCGAACTGGTGCTGCAGTGGCTGCGGATAGCTTCATAGTGCTGAGATTTAACCCCTTGTGCCACCAGGGAGGCCATTACCTATTTTTGAATAATATTTTTATTATTCTGTTTTAAGAGTTCTCTATATATTTTAAAGGTAAATTCCCTGTCAGATATATTTTCTTCTTCTCTGCATGTTGTAACCACTTAGTTTTGATGACACTACATCTATTTGGAAGTCCTCATCCATCTTTGGGCCCGTTTTACAATGTACCTGGATTTTGGTTTTATTCAAGTGTGGTAAAGCCAACACATCAGGAGACAATTACCATTGAAAAGACTGTTTATAACTTATAGTTCTGAGGAGGTGCGGCACACCATGCCATGCAGAGCCACACAGGAAGCACCAGGGTCAGTTCAATGGAAAGCATGGCATAAACCTTTTTTTGGGTTTCTGCAGGAAAGAACTGGAAAGCCGGAGTAAGCAGGTTTAAGGCTGGTTAATTTGAAATTAACCACAGAGGCTGCTTCTAATTGTCCAGTATCTGGTCCTGGGGTAACAAAGGCAGAGGGATAATGGTTCAGCCAGTGGATTTGGTGTCTAGACTGGTTTTCATAGGAAAGGCATGTACCCCATTGGTCTTTCACTACATCTAGTAATTGGCTAGTCCTGGAGGCATCTGTCTCTCTAGTGGGCAAGATCCCAGATGATAGAAAATCCAGAAAACAGGAAAATGTAGTTAATACATAACCTCTTTTTGTCACCCACCCATTGGTGGAGGAAGCTGTCCTATAAGATACACCCGTGCTCATGGCCCTTTCTCTACCTGGCAGGAAGTTGAGTGACTACATTTCGGCCATCATCGAGCTGAGTGCCCTGGCTGTGCGGCGCCAGTATCGCCTGCACCACTATATCGATTTCATCTATTACCACACGGCTGATGGACGCCGGTTCCGGGAGGCTTGTGACACGGTGCACCATTTCACCACCGAGGTTATCCAGGAGCGGCGGAGGGCATTACGTCAGCAGGGGGCCGAGGCCTGGCTTAAGTCCAAGCAGGGCAAGACCTTGGACTTCATTGATGTCCTGCTCCTGGCAAGGGTGAGGCTGGAGCACTGCCCAGGCTGACAACCTCAGAATCCTACCAATTGCATAAAATGTAAACTTCCAAACTAGAGTGGACCTAGGGTGCTGGCAGGTGCAGAACACCCAGCAGTACTGAACTAGTCTGCTAGGCTGCCATAACAAAGTGTCACAGACCTAGCGACTCGAACAGTAGAAATTAAGTTTCTCATGGTTTTATGGGTTAGATGCCTGAGTATCCTCAGGATTAATTTCTTCTGAGGCCTCGCTTCTTGGCCTGTAGATGACCCTTTTCCCCCTGTTTTCTCTCTGTGCATATCTGTGTCCAAATTTCATCTTCATAAGGACAATGGTAATACTGACTTAGGGTCTGCCCTAATGGCTTCATTGTAACTTAATTACCTCTGCAAAGGTCTTATATTTAAATATGATCACATTCCTGGGGGTTAGAATTTCAAGTATGAATTCTGGAGGAGGGGTGAGGTATAATTCACCCTGCAACACTTGCAAAGACGAAATCCAAGACCTGGAAGAAATGTGACACTGAGTTATTTCCACCAGTCACTCATTAGTACTGCTTGGTGGAATTTCTGAGCAGCGCCTGGGTTCTGCATTCAGACAGTCATGGATTCCAGTTTTGGCTCTGCTGCTTCATGGATGCTTGACCATAGTCATTTAAACTTTTTTTCTGGGCCTCAGTTTCCTCTTTTACAATGCAATGATCATAAGACCTGGTCACAAGATTGTTGTTGGGCATCTGGTGGGAGGTTTGATACTAACAGCTGTTCAAGAACTGAACTCCCTTCTTCCTCCCATCCATGACTCTTCTTCCCTCTTTCAGTCTTTCTTAGACAAGCTACACACCTCACTGTGCTTGGAATCCTTTCCCTTGCAACTTGTTTTAAGTGGGGGGATGTCTCTGACTTACGACCCCCTAGAATACAGAGGATGGATAAAGTGGGGTGAGTATTGTCCACTGTCCATTGTAGGATGAAGATGGAAAGGAACTGTCGGACGAGGACATCCGGGCTGAAGCAGACACCTTCATGTTTGAGGGTGAGGATGTGGGGTGAGGCTGGGGGAAGACAGGAAGGGCCTCCATTATCTGCAGATAGCATTTCCACCATCTCCAGCCAGCCTCCATTTGAACGTCTCACCTGCTTGCAGGTCACGACACCACATCCAGTGGGCTCTCATGGGTGCTATTCAACTTGGCCAAGTATCCAGAGTACCAGGAGAAGTGTCGGGAAGAGATCCAGGAAGTCATGAAAGGCCGGGAGCTGGAGGAGCTGGAATGGTCAGTTTGGGGTTAAGAGGGTAGTAGGCAGATAGAGTCTACAACCCTGGGTGTGAGTCCTTGCTCTACCGACTACCCAGCCCCAGATAAATCTCAAGTGTCTTGAGTTTCAATTTCTCTGACTGTAAAATGGAGATGACAATAACGCATATTCCTTCCTAGTCATAGTGTAGGAGTTCTTAGTTAGGAGTGTCTTTATCAGCAATGGTTGCAGTAATGCTGCCGAACAAACAGCCCCCAAACATTGGTTTACAACAAGCAGTTATTTTTTGTTCTTGTCTGTATATTACTCTTATTACTGCTGGATGCCACTGAGTTGAGTGGGGCTGCTTCTAAACTGTAGTTTGAGTTCTGGCCTGTTCCACATGTCTCCTTATATTCTCCTTGGAATGGCAGATACCCTGGGCATGTTCTTCACAAGGCACATTCCAGAAGCACAAAGAGTCACAGTTTAAAACTTCTGCTTGCATATAACATTACAATTGCTAAATTAGGTCATTTGGCCAAATGCAACATGAATGGGGCAGGACATAAACTCTCCCCATCTGAGCAGAAAAACACATGACAGGGTACCAGTATATAATTGGAATATGGGGGAGATGAGAAGAATCAGGAACAATACAGACACAATTTAGAGATACTGTGGTTTGGGTTCCAGACCACTACAATAAAGTGAATATTGTGAATAGATGAGTCATACAATTTTTTTTTGTCTAGTGCATACAAAAGTAAGCTTATGCTATACTGGAGTCTGTGAAGTACCCTAACATTATGTCTAATAAACAATGGACATACCTTAATGAAATGTGACACAAAGTCCCAAAGTGGGTAAATGCTGTTGGAAAAATGGCTCGATACAGGGTTGACACAAACCTTCAATTTGTAAAAAAACCCAGTAACTATGATGTGCAATAAAGTGAGGCATAATGAATCAAGTATGCCTGTAACCTGAATTCCTTCAGATATGTGCTGTGTAGAGCTGATTCCAGATGATGCAAAGAGAACACAGCATTAAACAGCATCTAGTTTTTCTTTTCTTTTTTTTTTTAAAGATTTATTTATGCTGGGGTGTAGACCAAAGGTGTGTGTGTGTGGGGGGGGGTGAGAGGATTCACCAGAGACAGAGTGGGGAGCAGAACAGGCAGATCGGCTGAAATACACACTGCTGAGGGGAGCAGCGAAAGAGGCAGGAGAGGTCTGCTGCACCATGTGGGAAGCTCTCTGGCCAGGGATAGAACTCTTGCTGCAGTGGCTGCTGATAGCTTCATAGTGCTGAGAGAAGCCCTTGAGCCACCAGGGAGGCCCAGCTTCTAGTTTTTCAAATGAAGTGACATTGGTTCATGAGATCATGAAATGAAATGACAAGACTTTACACCTGATAGGAGATCATGAAGTGATCTCCTATCAGGTGTAAAGTCTTGTAAATCTACACGTGAAGTCTAGTTTATATCTATCATCAAGCAATTGACCTCTTTTACCCAATGGATCCATCCCTTCCGATTGTTAACATATAACATGTAATAGGTTCAATGTCAGCCTTTTGGACTATTACCTCAGTGGGATGACCTCAGGGGAACACCGCAGTTGGGAATATTTAATATCATCAGTACCTTGCTAATCCTTGTTGATCTGCCCCTCCCCCCCCTTTTTTTTTTTACAAAGGGAGAAGATGCCTCAGGTTCTGAGAGCTGGGCAGGAGGTGGTGGGCAGCTAGCACTCGTAACACTCTCCTGTTTTCTAGTGGAGGCCATTTTTATGGGTGCAGGTGTGGCCTTTGTCCTTTATGGTAATGACATAAAGTTTCTTTGAAAGAGCCTGACTCCTGCCACCTGTGACTATGGAGGTGCTTCTCTTTTTCTTTCTCCTTTTCCTAATAAACCCGTCCTTTTAAAATTTAAAAGAAAAGAAAAAAAAAATACCACCACCAACAACAAAAAACAGCCTCTCTGTCTAAAGAAAACAATCTAGATCATGAACCAAGAGCTATAATTAATCTGATTTTGGACTTTGAAGTTCAAAGAAAAAAATTAAACAAATAATAGTAAGTTACAATTAAGTAAATAAAACAGACTGGTAAATGGATGGTCACTCTGGATTCCCAGTGACTTCCACTTAGTGCATCAGTTAAAGGGTTAATGCTGGGACCACTAATGCTGCTCTGATTGGTGGTAGGGGTTCAGCTATTTAGCAGTGAAGAATGGTGGTGTGTATGTGGCACAACTGCTAATGCTGGAAGTTGGGGCAAATCTGAGATCCTGGACTGTTTTACTGTGCCATTGTTTCTGAGTGTGTGTGCATGCACGTGTGTTTATACACGTATACATGCATCTGCACATGTGTGTGCAAAGTGTGTGCAAGCACATACATGTATGTTTTGGGAAGTGTGTATGAGTGTTGATGTGTGTGAATATGTATGTATAAGTGTGTGTATATATGCATGCAATGCACACATGTATACAGATGTGATCATAGGTGCAAGTACATGCATGTGTGTGTGCACATGTGCATGAGTATGTGTGCATGTGCATGAGACTGTGTGTGTGTTTGGGGAAAGGGTAGTGCCATGGCCTGCTCCTGAGTCACCCATTGCTCTGTGATCCTCAGGGATGACCTGACCCAACTACCCTTTACCACCATGTGCATCAAAGAGAGCCTGCGCCAGTTCCCACCTGTGACCCTGGTCTCCCGCCGCTGCACCCAGGACATCAAGCTCCCAGATGGGCGCATCATCCCCAAAGGTACCCACCCACTATGTGCTGCTCTGCTGCCCACAGGGAACTGGTTATGCCTGGCCCATTGCACCATCCTGTAGATGGAGCAGTTCTCTGTGTTCTTGTTGCTTTTGAGCTGACAGGAGAGACCCAGTTGTGGGCATGTGGGAGAGAATGGTGGGTGAGTCCAGTAGACAGAAAGGAGTGGGTGTGGAAGGGTGGGTCCGGTGAGGGTGTAGGTAGGGGAGGGTTAATTCAGTTGCCAGATATCCTCTGGAGACCAAGCCCTATTGTGGGTGTTGTGGGTGTCTACAGAGGCCTCAGCTCCAGGCCCAGGCCCTGAACATCACCCAGTTTGGGGGAGACAGAGTAGGGCATAGACATGCCCAGCTACATTGATTGAGGGATTGGCTAAAGGAGGGATAGGGGCTGAAGCAGCCCCAGATAAGGAGCCATGGATCTATTTGGCATGGAAGGCAGGGAGCAGAAGAAGGAACATGAGAGGTGAGCCTTGGAGGTTGGGAATGAAAGAGAGAGGTTGTTTACAGAGCAAAGCCTCTGGGTATAGATTGTGAAAGGTCTTGAATGCCAAGTGGAGGCATTTTATCTTGATCCTCAGGGCAGTGGGAATCATGGGAGGCATTCGAGCTGGGGAGGAGCAGTGTCAGCTATGTGAGTAAGCAAGATTCCTGTGTGGCTAGCATGGCACGTAGAAGGACAGTGATAGGGGCCTCAGGGAGAAGCAGGTGGTGCTGAAGGGCATTAGAATTTTTCAGGGAAGGATGAGAAGGAGGGGTGGCAGATGACAGCATGACTCCAAGGAGAGTTGGAGGCCCTGGCTCCCTTATGCCCTACTGATTCCACCTCTCCCCGCAGGAGTCATCTGCCTGGTCAGCATCTATGGGACTCACCACAACCCCACAGTGTGGCCTGACTCAAAGGTGAACTCCTGCTTCAACCTCCTTTCCTTCAGCTTCTTTCTCCTTGGAAAGGGCAATCCTGGGGCACTGGGTTTCCTTTCCCCTTACTCCCCAGGGTGTCAGATTGCAAGACTGAGTGTGGGGTTTGAATGTTTCTCCTTCCATTTTTAAAATGTGCTCACTGTTAATTTATTAGGTCAATAAATATTTACTGAGCACTTACTCTGTGCGAGAACCTGTGCTGGGGCATTGAGGACAGAGAAGACACTGTCTTTGTCCTCATGGAGCTCACAGCCAGGTGTGGAGGAAGAAAATAAGTAAAATATAAAGTCATTTTGGGTGCTTATAAATACACAAAGAAAATTAAAACTGAAGCAGGGAAGGGGGAGCACTTCAGTTCAGATGGGGAGGAAAGGCCTTACCGAGGAGGACCTTGGAACTGAGACCCGAAAGCATGAAAAGCAGGGAGAAGTGTGATGCAGGCAGAGGAAAGGCGGGGGCAAAGTCCCTGTGATGGGAAGGATCTTATCATGCCTGACCACAGAAGGCAAGGGTGGCTGGATTGCAGCGTGGTTCTCTGTCCCCCTGGTTGGTCCCCAGAGGCTGAAATAGGCTTGGGTTGGCTGGGCCAGCCTCAAGACTGACCCCCAGGCTGCTCCTGTCTAGGTGTACAACCCCTACCGCTTCGACCCGGACAACCCACAGCAGCGTTCTCCACTGGCCTTCGTGCCCTTTTCAGCAGGACCCAGGTAACACTTCTTTTCCCCACAGTCCAAGCCAAGTGTGATTTGGTCCAAGCCTCAGAGGAACACTGAGGCCACTGGAACGTCAGGGATGTATCAGCCAGGAGTGAGATCACACCCACTCAGGTGTTCTTTCCGCTAACCTGGCTCCCTCTTTGAACCCTTAAGGCAACAGGAAGTCCCCAAACCAGACTGCCAAAGCATCCCCAGTACTGAGCAGCCACTGTGTGCCAGGTCCCGAGGCTCATATGCTCCTCGTATTGCCACTGATTCTGTTTAACAGATGAGGGACTGAGAGGCCCAGAGGGGGAGGCCATCAAGTCCCGGGGAACCCTCAGCTCACACAGCGGCATGGCCTGAGCTCACCTACTCACTCATGTTCCCCTTTCTCCAGGAATTGCATCGGACAGAGCTTCGCCATGGCGGAGATGCGCGTGGCGGTGGCGCTGACGCTACTGCGCTTCCGCCTGACAGTCGACCGAACGCGCAAGGTGCGGCGGAAGCCCGAGCTCATCCTGCGCACGGAGAATGGCATTTGGCTCAACGTGGAGCCGCTGCCTCCTCGGGCCTGAGCGCCAGCGCACACCTGCTGATCCCGGGGATCCGGGCCCCGCTTCAGAGGGATCGAACCTTCCCCGCAAAGATCCTGGGAGCAGAGACCACGCCCCACAAAGTCCAGGCTCGGTTCTTGGAGGACCAGCCTCCTCTGTTGGGCAGAAACAGTTTAGGCCACGCCCCTTAAGGCAAGGCCCTCTCCCGAGACTGATCCCGCTCCTGAGGTCCAGGTCCGGCCTCCTGAGTTTCTTTTCCTGCCCCCTTGCGGGCGGGACTAGGGTCGGCCATGCCTGCTAGGTTCCGGGCCAACTTCCCCTTGGGCTCTACCCTAGTCCCCAAGGTCCTGCAGATTCAGACCCTACACCTGGTCGCCAAACCTTACGAGGACCTAAGACGAGACACCTAAGATCTCTCGAAGTTAAGCCCGGACCCCCATGGATCCCTGCTGGCTTCTAAACTGAGGACTTGGAGCTGGACCCAGAGGTCACCTTTGAACCCAAACATCACCTTCCTGGCCCCCAGCCCCCCACCCCTCCCTCCTCTTATGGACCCACTCCCTAGGCATCAGGGTGCATCCTAGGGCCCCCGGGCAGTTTGCTTTTGTTGTTTTGTAAATCCAGACCCTCTCAAACTTCTTCCTTGCTCAAAGGCCCTTTGCCTACTGTTTTGATTTTTGTAGAATAAAAGCAAGGGATGCAGACTCCCTCCACCCTCCATCCCCTGGCCTGGCCAGACCCTACACCTGGAGCCCAGCAAAGAAATTAGAGGCCTGGGGCAGCTAGGAAGCTACCAAGGGCAGCTGTGGACTAGGAGACTGGAAAGCCATTTGTCCTTGGATATAAAGGCAGACTTTTGGGGACAGTATATGCATTCATGTATCTTATCAACGGACTGCATATTAAGTGTCTGCTGGCACTGAGCCTGGAGCACCTCTGGAGTCAATTTCTGCCCTGGTGAGGACAGTGGAGGGATGTAGAACAAATACTTGCACATGTAAATGTCTGCAAACTGTGGCAAGCACTCCAAAGGAGAGGCTGTTGCATAATGAAGGTGGGAGGTAGTTCAGGTTGAGATTTGTTATAGAATGTGAGCAGGGACAGGGCAGGTCATGGTCAGATCTGGGCTGGCAGGGAGATGGATTTCACGTGGACAGGCACTAGGGCTGGGAACTCAGGAAAGAGGGAGACAGAGTTCCAGGAAGAACAGGAGGGGTGACTGTCTAGTCATGGGGCTGCAGGGAGGGAGGAGGTGATTCCTCAGTCTTTGCCTGGGAGAACTAGATGGAGAAGTAGTCCTTGAGATGGTGATTCAGAGGTGGGGACCATGGCAATGTATACAGTAATTATATTAATTATTTATATATTTATTGACCATCTGTGGTGAACCATGTAGTATTTGACCCTTTGTATAATTGACCTTCTAAAGGGGAAAACAGATGATACACGATCAATATGCAAATAAATGTATTCACACAGGATGGCACCTTGGGGGAGCCACTGGGGGAGTTCTGAGCAGAGGTTTTCATGGTAATCTTTTGGCTTCTGTGTTTTGAGTAATTTGTGGGAGCTAAGGGTGGGGCTAGGAGATCAGATGGGGGTGCTTGAGTTAATCCAGGTGAGAGAGAAGTGATAGTGGGGGAAGGGGTAGCAGGATGGTCAGTGAAGCCCTCACTGAGAAGGGCCTAGTAAATAAAGACTATGTAGGAGAGGAAGGAAGCATGTGGATATCTAGGGGAAGAGTGCTGGAGGCAGACAGGATGTCCAGTGCAAAGGCCCTGAAGTAAGAACAAGATTGGGATGTTTGGAGGAGCATTGAGGAGACCCGTATAGCTGGAGTGAGGAGTGTGGGAGGAGATGAGAGCAGGCAGATCACACAAAGTCTTGGGAGACACTGGCTTAATTTGAGAGAAACAGGGAAATATGAAGACTTCTTAGAGCAGGGACAAAATTTAGCATATAGTCTTTGACTGTTATGTTGAGTGGACGCTGTAAAAGGCAAGAAAGGACTAGGGAGATTTGATGGGATGACTGCATTAGTACAGGTGAGAGATGACAGTGGCTCAAACCAAGCTGGGGGCTGTACAGGTGAAGAGGGGTGGATTGAACTGATGAGAGAGGGTTGTTTCAGGGAGGGTCCCCTGGCAGGTTTGCCTATAGATGGATTCTGGAGAAGGAACCTTCTGGAGAAGGGGTTTGGAAAGATGAAAATGCCATCAATGGAGATGGGGGACATTGTATGGAGTAAATTGGATGTGTGTGTGTGTGTGTGTGTGTGTGTGTGTGTGTGTGTGTGTGTATGAGGGCTGACTGTATCAGTTCGTACTAAAAAGAGTTGGCTTCTTCAATAAGGCAGTTGTGTAAGCACATCTGGAATTTTGGAGAGTTCTGGGATGGGTACATTTGGGAAGTGTCAGTATTTAGATGGTGTTTAAAAAGCCCCAAGACTGGGTGAGAACCCTCCTTCCTGGTGTGTGTTGAGTGTGTGTGTGCGTGTACAGAAGAGGGGTTAAGGACTAATATTATTATAACAATAATGATATTTAAAATTGGATGATTCCTGTATGCCCTTCCCATATATTCTCATTTAATTCCGATGGATACTGTTAAGGAAAGTGGAAATTGAGAACACCCTCCCCCCCCAAGAATTAAATTATTCATCTAAGGCTATACAGTTATATCCTTGGTGCCTCATAGTGGACACTGTCTTTTTCTACCTCATCCCTAGGCTCCTAGTCCTGATCTGGGTCCCGTCTCTATTTGCTTAGGATGGGATGCAGCAGGCTTGGTGTGGGGTTATGGGTCTTGAAGAGGAACTCAAGCTCTGCAGCTGATCCTGGGGCGCCCTCGCGCGGCGTGTTCTGGGATCGTCACTGGAGTCCTCTGACGCTCCTCCCGGCCTAGGGTGGAAGCAAGCGGTCCTGGGAGCCCCAGGCTCTTGCTGACGCTGCCAATCTCACATCCCCGCCACAACCGACTGTCTCCAAATACACATCATCAGTCCTACAAGAACTGCACCGGCTTCCCTCGATCCCCGCTCAGCGCAATCTTGTCATTGACTAGAGGAAATAACTTGGTTTTCGCGGTTACATTCGTGAGTTCGAATCCAGGTTCCGCCCTTCCCGGCGGTAGCCATGGACTTGATTGCATCGGTGTGCTCCTCGATCTTCCCCTTGCCGTGTGGATTTTACAGGGTCATCATGTTTGTAATGCACATAGACTTTCCCATAAGAGGCTCGATGGTGATGACTGAAAGAGAGGAAAGGCTGTGGGATGCGTGGGGCCCGGGGACTGTGTTTACCATACCTGGTACTGTCCTGAACCAGGGGGCACGCCTTCTTCCTCTGAGCATGTCTGATGCTCCCTCTACTGCATGCTTTGGGCACAACAGTCACTAAGGAGCGTGGTCTTAGTTCTATGTGTGTGCATGTGAGTGTACAGGTATGTGATCATGTATACATATATGTGCCTATGTGTGCAAACTGTGAGTATGTGTGTGATTATATATGCGCACACTCATAAACATACATACATGGGTGCATACACACGCAGAGACAAACTAAGACACACATGTAGGTTGACTCTTCCAACCCTCACAGGTGTATTTTTATGCCTACCCCCTTTCTTTTTTTTTTTAAGATTTATTTATTTATGCATACAAGCTGGGGTGTAGGCCAGAGATGTGGGGTGGTGAGAGGGTTCACCAGAGACAGAGTGGGGAGCAGAACAGGCAGATCCACTGAAGTACACTGCTGAGGGGAGCAGTGGGCGAGACAGGAGAGCTGTGCCATGTGGGAAGCTCCTTGGAGGGAGATTGAACTCGTGCTGCGGTGGCTCTGGAGAGCTTCATAGTGCTGTCCTCCACCCATTGCGCCACCAGGGAGGCCCCTACTCCCTTTCTTAGCTAAGAAGGAGTGTGAGGCTCAGAGGGGGAAAGTCACTTACCTAAGGTCACACAACTGAAGAGTGGCAAGGCCCAATTTGGAATGGAATGTCTGGCTCCAACCCTATATTTGCTCTTCTCCTGGGAGTGTCCTCCCTGCTCTAAGGGCTGAGGGAATGAAGTCCAGGGTCATAGTCAGCAGATTCCCTGATGTGTGCACCAGAGGGACCCAAGGCTTATGGTTGTTGCCTATGTCTTTCTGTTGTAAAATAAGAAAAATAATGGCAAACACATGCTTGGTGCCAATGTGTGTCAGGTAGGTTGTTGTAAGCACTTTATTAGTTTATCTCCTCTCTCCAAATATTACATAGACTTGGTGTAAAAAAAATTTCAAGTGTAGAAATGTGAAAGGGAAATTCTTCCAATTCTGCTCCAGGCAGCAATTAGGTGTGATTTCCACTCCTCGCCCCCTCCCATTTTTTTTTTAATCAAAGATTTATTTTATTTATCCATGCATACAAGAACTGGGGCCCAGGCAAGAGGTGTGTGTGTGTGTGTGTGTGTGTGTGTGTGTGTGTGTGAGAGAGAGAGAGAGCAAGAGAGAGAGAAGACTCACCAGAGACAGAGTGCGGAGCAGAACAGGCAGACTGAAATTCACTGCTGAGGGGAGGAGCTGGCGAGACAGGAGAGGTCTGCTGTGCCATGTGGGTTAGGCCCTGGCTGGGGATCGAACTCTTGCTGAAGTGGCTGGGGATAGCTTGATAGTGCTGAGACTTTAACCCCTGCACCACCAGGGAGCCCCCCCACTTTTAAAAAATGCTGTATATGAACATTTTAAAATATATACCAAAACATATATGCATATGTAACCATTTTTTTGGGGACTCCAAATAAGTTGGGAAATAAATTTTAAAAAGTTATTATCATATAATGAACTGCCGGAAAGTTCAGTAACTTAAAACTTTAGGTAACTCACAAATTTAGTTTGGTCAATGCTTAGCTGGGTGAGCTCATGAAGCTGAAATATCTGCTTTCAGGAATCTCACTCTCAGAACTGGCAGTTTGCTGCTGGCCTCTGGTGGAAGTTGTCTGTGCCTCTAATGAAATGCCCTCTATGGGGTTGCTTTAACTTCCTTTTTAACATGGAAGTAGGGTCCCAGGGCCTATACTCAAAGGGCCTGGAAAGACACCAGAAAGCATCTTATGATCTAGACTCACAATTCCCCCCAGCAGCGCCCCTCGCCATGTATATATGTATACATGTATTGGGTAATGATTGTTCACAAAAAGCACGCTAACTACCCCCAACCACCCCAGTTCACAGAAGGAAGACTTGAAGGAGGAGCCTTGGAAAGGATAGTGTCATGAAAACCCCTTATGTCCCACTTTCCTCCCCAAGCAGTAGGTTAAAGATGGCACATTCTCTGTGTTACTTTCCCCATCTACCCACTGAGAGGTGCTGATTCGTTCTTAGTGTTAGCTAGGTTGGGCTATATATAGTGTCCAGTTATTTACTTAAACACTAATCTAGGGGTTTTTGTGAAGGTGTTTTAGATACAGTTAACATCTACAGCCAGTTGTGTAGAGTCAAATTACCCCTTTGCTTCAATGTAAATAGGCCCCATATAATCAGTTGAAAAGACTTAAAAGTAAAAACTAAAATTTTCTAGAGAATAAATTCTGCTTCAAGACTGCACCATCAACTCCTACCCGCATTTGCAGCCTGTTGGCCTGCAGTCCTCAAGATTTTGGACTTGCAGGCACCCACAACCTCATGGTCAATTCCTTAAAATAAATTTCTCAGGTAGGTAGATAGATATTCATAGATGGATGGATGGATATATAGATGTTAGTAGTTCTCTATAATAAATGCACAGCCCTTGGGGCCTCCCCGCTGGCGCAGCGGTTAAGCACTGCGCTGTGGAGCTGTCGGCAGCGGCGATGTGAGTTCGATGCCCGGCCAGGGAGAATCTCACATGGTGCGGCAGACCCCTCCTGCCTCGCCCGCTGCTCCCCTCAGCAGTGTGTTTCTGATCTGCCTGTTCTGCTCCCCACTCTGGCTCTGGTGAACCCTCTCGCCGCCCCACGCCCCTGGCCTGCACCCCAGCTTGTATGTATAAATAAAAAAAAAATAAATGCACAGCCCTGGCAAGTGTAGTTTTTCCCATTTTTTTACAGATGAAGACACTTTTTTTTCCAGCTTCATAATTCATTGTACAAACTGAGCATCCCATGATGGGTGACATTAGCTTCTCCATGCATGGGAACAGAACAGAGGAGATATCATTTAGAAATAGAAACAAGTAAGTGCCTCCCTGCTGTCATAGGGGTTAAGTCCCAATGCTATCATCGCTGTGGCAAGGGTTTGATCCCAGGTCAGGGAGCTAACCCACATATAATGCAGCAGTCTTCTATCTCACCCGCTGCTCCCCTCAGCAGTGTATTTCAGTCAATCTGCCTGTTCTGCTCTCCATCCTGCCTCTGATGAATCCTCTCACACCCCCATACCTCTGGCCTACACCCCAGTTCTTCTATGCATAAATAAAAAAATCTTAAACAGAAATAGAAACAGAAAACAACATAAGCAATTTAAACCTGTTTATGTTGCTTTCAGAGCTGGAATTTTTAAAGAACTTAACTTGAAGTACAAGACCATTAAAAACAGAAGGACAGACAGGTACATTTTATATATATCCTGAGATACATTGCAGAGCCTGACCCAGAACACCTCTCAATGTTAACAAGCATGTAAATCCCTCAAGATCTGGTTAGAAAGTAAATTTTGGTTCAACTGGTATATGGAGTTATTATGTATAACAAAGCCCCCAAACAGTGATTTTGTTAGTGGGCAAAATGAAGGGCACCCCAAGGATCCCCAAACCTGCACTCTCTAAATGGGTTCTGCCATCTACCCCATACAGCCAAAACATAAAACTTTAAATAGAAAAGACCTTTGATACAATTAGTGTGCAATAGAGAGAAGAGAAGCAATATAGTTAAAACAATGTCCTTGTGAAACACCCAAAGTTACCCATCCCCCAGTGGGTAAATGCCCAGCCAAACAGGGTTGGCCCAAAGCAGGAATGCTGAGGCCCAAAATCTTGGCCACAAGTGTAAGGTGCCTTCTCCTGGGGAACCATAGGAAAGAGGCAGAAGGGGCCAGGCAAATCTGGAAACAAAAATCAAAATACAAGTCAAGACAAAGGCTGCCATTGTCAGCCTTCCATAGGTCTCTCACCTATGTCTCTGTCTCTTCCGAGTGTCTCCTTCCATGTCCCCCAAGTCCCTAGTACAAGCTCAATGGGCCTGGATCATCCAAATGGTTCTGTCACGTGGCTTGTCATTGCTTCAAGCTGTCACCTGGGAAATCAGTTGGGACTGTTGATCAGGGCTGAATAGGAGTGAGCCCTTTCTGTCTGCTGTAAGGGGTTTCTTACAGCATGGTGACTTATTCTGGGGTTTCGGTGAGGTGCTTTCAAAAGCTAATGTAAGCCTAAGTTGCCAGCCCTCTTCCAGGCCCGTAGTTGGCATGCACTGCTTCCCAAACACACTATATTAGTGTAGATTTGGGAAGAAGGGAAATAATTCTTTCTCTTACTGGGGATAAAGGCAAAAATCTGCAACTTCCAGACCTTTGGGATTGAGTCAAGATTCTGCTTTTCCAAGATACTGTTGGTGATGCTGATGGAGGAAAAGAATTGAAAACTTGGAAAGGAGGCACCGTAAGACCAGAATCTGACTCACTCAAGAAGGTGGCAGTAGAAGGGATTAACATGGCCATTAACCCAGCTATGCAAAATGAAAAATCCTTAGGTGCCAACATTTAGATCAGGAGGTGCAAAAGGTATCAGACTGCTGTAGAGAGTGTCATGGGGTGTAGACCAGAGGTGAGGATATGGAGATTGAGGGCCATTGTAGAATCTCTGGTCCTTTTCAAATTCTATAGTTATTCAAAATTAACATAAGATATCAACCCCAAAAAGGAACGAGCCCCTCCCAAAGAGAAGACTATATAAGTGCACTTCTACTCTGGCAGAGGCAGCAGCCTTTCTGCCCGCCTGTGACCTGTGACCATGTCGGTGCTTCTCTTCACTGACCTCCCTTTGCAAAGCAGCAGAGGCGGCTCTCCTCTGCAGGATGCCCACCTGTGACCACTCAGGCCTCTCTTAGCAAACCTGCCCCTTTTGGGGGCAGTCCTTTTGATACCAGGCAGGAGAGGCATTAACATTGTTAAAGTATGTTATGGGTCCAATTATGACTGAGGCAGAGTTCGATGCAATCAGCAAAGCAGTGATTTATTGCTAGCTCAAGCTAGGGTCCCAATTAACCCGGTGTACCGACGCAGCGGTCCGAAGGCAAAAATGGAGACACTGAGTACAGAATTGGGTCAGCTTATAAAGGCAATGGAATTCAGCAAGTCATAGTGAACTTGGCAAGACATCAAGGATGAGGGTGTGGTGGAGCAGATGGTCCATGCTGTTATCTTTACGAGTTTCTGGAATCCTCGTCCTAGGCAGGGGGAGTTTTATCTCAAGGTTGCTGGCCTTGAGACTTTTATGGCTACTGGCAGCCTGGCGCCTTGCTGCCACTAATGTTGGTTTTAACCTTTGTCAGTGGCCAAACATTCTGAACAGTTTTCAGCATTCTTACTTTTACAACATTGGCCAAGGATACTGCCCACATTGCTTACCAGTCACTATCTTAGTTCTGCATCGCAGGTACAATTGCGAGACTACTCAGGCTTAGAAAACAATAACAGTGGGATTTATTTAACAAACAGGGAAAAATAAAGAGCTCCTGAGGCCAAAATATGGCCGTTTACCTTACTTAAAGCAACATCCAGTCCTTTAAGTCCCAAAGAAGAAACAATGAAGGCGGCGTCTTCCCACCACTGCACATGTGGAGCTGAGCTCCTCTTCCAAACAATAGGCCACGTTTCCAAGATGGTGTTTTCCTGGCTCTGCAGCCGCCCAGCAACCAGACTGTAGGCCAGGTTCCAAATCACGAGGACGACACAGGACACAACTGAAGATGCTCCCGGAGCTGTCGTGGTGCCCCAGCACAACACCAGGCAAACAATACTGAAAATAGCAACTCCAGCTGCCAGACGGCCCAACAGACTGCACTCACACATTTTAGGAAGGCGCCCGCTCTGGACCTCTGCCTTCTTTCTTCGGCTGCAGTAAAAACAATACCAGGCACAGTTTCTGTCGCTCAACTACTTGCAAAGCCCCCAAAGTCACTTAAGATTCCAAAAAAAACTCTCAATCCGAAACACTACATCCTGGCGACTGACAAGCTCCTGGCAGCTGATTTCCTCTTCTACATCTTGGCTACTGACTCTCCTTTTTTCAGTCCCTTTTATTTCTTATCAGAGTCTCCACCCCAAAGGACAATACCTTTTGAGCATTTTTTCCCTGGTGCTATCTATCATCATCAGCAAGCCCCTCCAGGGGACACCACCACCACCTATACAGGACTTTGGTCTCAGCTCTGTTACACTTTCTGACCTCTTGTGTCTGTGCATGTATTCTTTCCCCTTCCTTCCCTTTGGTAATAAACCTGCCATTTGGATATAACTAACACCTCTGTCTCCTGGAGACACTCACTGGTGCTGCTGAAAGGGGAGTTTTGTTGAAATTTTTCCCAGAGTTAACCCAGGGACTCCACTCTCTGAACCCAACATCTCCAAAACTGACTTCATCACCAATGTTACTGGTCTGAGGCCTGTGGCCAACTAATAGCAGAGTGAGGCTGGAGGTGCAGGGGTGAGAGAATTCACTAGAGAACAGAAAAGGGGGCATACATTGAAATACACTGCTGGCAGAAGCAGCAGGCAAGAAGACAGGAGAAGACTGTGCCAAGAGGATTTATTTCGCAGGCTTTTCATGACTGGGGGTGGGGGTCAGTCTGGGCCAATTACTTACTGGGCTGTCTGGTCTTGGGCATTGACCTTTGACCCAGAATGTCCTAGCCCTGCTTCTGCATTCATCGTGGAAACTGGTCAGTCTTATTAAGGCCTGGTTCCCATAACAACCTTATCAATTCCCTAGATCTATTCAAGTCTCATAAACCTGCCTTCTGGGCAAAGGGTAGGGTCTTAGTTTTTAACCTTATTAAATGATACCCTGCTGGGTGATGGGAGGAGATAAGACTCAATGAAAGAGGCATCACTATAGTCCTGTTATAAGTGAAACCATTCGCTATTTTTCTTTTTCTTTCTGGCTTATTTCACTGAGTATGATTCCCTCTAATTCCATCCATGTCGCTGCAAATTGCATGTGTTTATCTTTTTTTTTAATATAATATTTATTTTTGTTATTCGTATCTTTTACATTATTATGTATTCCCCATAAGTTACCACCACCTGTTCACCAGTGGAGCCATCACCATAGTCTTCCGTGCTCCCCTCCTCCCCCCTTTTGAGCCCTGCCCCTCCCCTCCTTCCCTGCTGAATGTTGCTTTCTTGTTTGGCTCCCCTATATTCCTGTTATAAGTGAAACCATTCGATATTTTTCTCTTTCTTTCTGGCTTATTTCACTGATCATGATCCCCTCTAGGTCCATCCATGTTGCTGCGAATTGCATGTGTTTATCTTCTTTGAATGCTGAATAGTATTCCATTGTGTATATGGACCACATCTTCTTGATCCAATCATCTATTTTTGGACATCTGGGTTGCTTCCATACCTTTGCTATTGTGAATAGTGCCTCAGTGAACATACGGGTGCATGCATCCTTTCGGATTAGTGTTTTTGTGTCCTTTGGGTAAATTCCCAAAAGTGGTATTGCTGGGTCGTATGGGAGCTCCATGTTTAGGAGTTTGAGGAATCGCCATACAGCTTTCCATAGTGGTTGGACAAGGGGAATACAAAATGTAAAAGACATAAATAACAATTAAAAAAAAAAAGAAAGAGGCATCACAAGACTAGAACCTGACTCACATAAGGAGGCTGGGTAGAAGGAATCAACATAATCAGTGATAACCAAAAGTCCTTAGGCAGCCAATGCCTAAGGCTGAGTGAAGGGCAAAGATATAGAGCTTGAACCATTGTGGAATTTCTGATTCCATTCAGGTTCTGGTTAGTTATTCAGAATCAACAGCAGATTAGCCATCCACGAGGATGAGCCCCTCCTGACTGAAAGAGGACCATATCAATGCAGTACCTACTCTGGCTCGGGCAGCATCTGGCCTGCCCACCTGTGCCTATGCAGGTGTCCTTTCCACCAATTCTGTCCCTCTGCAGGGCAGCGGCTTTCCTGCCTGCCCGTGACCTGTACCATGTCAGGTCTTCTCTTCACTGACCTGTCTCAGCAGAGGCCGCTCTCCTCAGGGCTGCCGCCTGCCTGCACCATGCAGGCCTCTCTCTTAGTAAACCTGTCCATTTTGGGGCAGCTCTTCCTGTCTGCTTGTGTCAATGCAAGCATCCTTTATTCCTCTGTCCCTTTCCCTAATAAACCTTAATATACTGTTCTTTAAAATTAACTACAGTGTTCTTTAAAATTAACCAAGTCTCTGCTCATGGAGAAACTTGCCGTGTGCTGCTGAAAGGGAGCTCTGGTGAAACCTTTCCCAGAGTAAACCCGAGGACCCCGCTTTCTAACCTATCAACTCCAAAATGACATCACTGGGGACTACATTTTGAGTAGCCAGTTCTTACAGCTCATGGCTGTGAGAGTCTTTTTCTTTCCTAAATATTTTATGAACACCCACACTGTACTAGATGTCCCTTTCGACTCTGCCATTACGCTGAGTTACTTTGCTGTGTGGCTGGAGAGTTGCGATACCTCTCTGAACCTGTTTCCTTAATGTCTTGCTTCCTGTTTCCCCTGACCTAACAAGCCAGTCCTGCTGCCCTGGCCCTGCTCCTGGCTCTTCTCCGGAAGGGCCTTCAACAGGGGGATTCACTCTGGGCGAGAAGGAGGAAGGATCTAGGGAGTGTACCCCAGATTGACTTCCTGGACCTGGATCAGGCTGGGAGGGATGGAGGGTGGTGGTGGTGGTGGAATCTGACGTTCCCCTACTGTCTGTCAGTTGCAGGAGGAACGTCTTTCCTGATCCTCTCTGTTGGCAGCTCCCTCCTTCAAACTCAACCTCATCTTGGAGCTTGGGCATGCGAAGACCTCACAGGGGCTGAGACCATTTCACAGGGAAGTTTGGAACAGAATCTGGACAAAGCATGCCCCTTTAAGGCAGCATCCCACTGAAACAGGGAGGTTCACAAACCTGCCCAAATGAAGCTTGAACTTTGAGAATGAAGTGAGCTGCCATAGCTGTCAGTAAGGAACAGAGAAATTCAGAGTGATGTAAAGAAGTTGGGAATTTATTAGGGGAGGAGGTCTCGAGGGAGAGACCATGAGGTAGACTTTTAGGCTGATTTCTATATTCTTTCTAGGTGGGCTTCTGGCTTCCTGCTGTGTCAGGCACTGCTGAAGTTTGTTGCTTCATTTCTAGCTGTTGTTTTTTTCTCCTTATTGCCTTTCTCCTTGGCCAGAAGATGTTTTCCTCTGATACGGAATTTGGTTGGGGGTCACCGGGCAGTGGACACTTACTGGCTGCTTATCTCACTGTCTCACTATTACCCATCTGGGAAGATGGAGCCAGAGGCCCGCCACAGCCCATAGTCAGAATGAGACTGGGGCAGAGCAAGACCTCTGCTTAGGGTCTCCCAGCTCAGACTCCCCTGCCTGGACCCCATTCACACATGACCCCTTGAGGCCTACTCCCTTGCCTCCTGCTTCTGGCAGGCTCATTGTCCTCAGAATCTGGCAATCTGGGTGACCCCAGCCAGGCTGGCTTCTTTGTTCCCCTGGGTTGCTTGGAGGTAGGACTTGAACCCTTACCAAACTGTGCAGGGCAGCGGTTTCCTGACTCTGAGCTTCCTACTCTGCAGGAAATGCTGTGTGATGCACTCCTGGACCATTCGGGAGAGGCGCTTAGAGATGTTATGGGACAAGGCTTGGCTTGTTCCTACTCATCTGGCACGTGATCAAGTTCTTGTTTTTTGCCTGCTGCCCTGGCCTTGGAAGGGTAGGAGTGGCTGTAAACTTGGGTGCCTCAAATCACCTTTGTGCCCTGCAGCCCATGTGAATCCTGGTCCATGCCCACTCCATGTGACTGAGCTGCTTCCTCTCAGGATCCTGCTGGCTCTACCTTGAAGTCCTGGGTGGCTGCCAGGTGGGGGAGGAGGCAGCCTGGCTGGCCTGTAGGGATTGGTTGACCTAGTCAAGCCCGCCTCCCCTATTCAGACGTTGGGCTAGGATTTCAGACCTCAGGAGGAAGGAAGAGGGGGCTGTGCGAAACTGAAAGCGCCTCTGCTACAGCAGAAGGAGCCAGGTCAGAGCTGGGCCGCTGCACTGCAGTCCAGTGACAGCAGGGACACTGCCGAAGGCAAGGTGGCTCCAGGGAGCAAGCTGGCCCCAGGGAAGGTGGTTTCCTTGTAACTGGGGCCCCTGGCAACCTTCCAGTGATTCAGCTTGACTGTTTCTTCTTTAGTCTTGCACTCTCTCCTCTGCGCCCCAGCTCTTCTCTGATTCTCCTTCCCCTACTCTGATTCCTTGTTTACCCTCTCCCTGCCCCTCCTCATCCCTGTCCTTCACCCCTTTGGCCCTTGCCCTCACTCAGTTTGTGAGCTCTCCCTGTCTCTGATTCCCAGCTCACGGCCACAAGGCCTTTCCAGGCCTCCGGTGCTCACCCTGTGCCCTGTGTGCCCCCCAGGATGCCGCAGCTGAGCCTGTCCTGGCTGGGCTTCCCGTCGGTGTCAGTCTGCCCATGGCAGCTCCTACTGCTGTTGGGGGGCTCCTGGCTCCTGGCCCGAGTCCTGGCCCGCATCCATGCCTTCTATGACAACTGCTGCCGCCTCCGCTGTTTCCCACAGCCCCCGAAGAGGAACTGGTTCTTGGGTCACCTGGGCCTGGTGAGTGTGCAGGTCGGGGTGTCAGGGTGGGTGGGCTTCCTGAGGGACTGGGGGTGGGGTACAGGGAACTGGAGGTCAGAGTTGGGCTGCAGTCTAGGGCAGCAGGGAAGTGAGGGCGGTCGAGGGGGCCCTCTCCTGGCTCCCCCACCAGCTAAGGTGCTCTGGATGTCTCTATCCACTTAATATTCAACTCCTTTCTTGTTCAAACGCTCCCTCACTTGAAGCCTGCCTGTCTGCCCACATCAGTGCACCTCCAACGAGCTCTTGGGGTGGACTGCACAAAGTTGGGCCCCCTGGTGTACCCACAGTCTCCATCCCTGAACTTGAGGCCTCCTGGGGTGCTATCTAGAGTTCACTTCCTGCCTGACCCCTCTCTGTTGGCCCCAGGCTAGTGACTGCTCCTCTCTGGACCTCCATTTCCACCTAGGAATTCTCTGTGACTTTCCCCCCTTGGGGCCCAGCTGGGCCAGAGGGCAGGCGTGGGCAGTATCATTCTCCTTTCTTCCCTCAGGAGCTGTCCTTTTCTTATCTTGCCTCCCACCCCCAAGATAATTAATGGACCCATTTCCCTACTTGGATAAAAGTTGAACACGTGCCCTTTCAGCAACAATCACTCCCGGCTCCGACCTCATGGTCAGTCTTCCTGGGTCGGGGCTCCTGGCCCACTGTCCTTGCCTCATCCCAGCGGCCTTTCTTGTTGCGTCAGACCACTTCTGCCACAGTCAGACTTTGAACTTGTATCTGCCCCTGTTACAGGGCAGGGAGAGGGGCACCCCTGAAACCCCAGACCTGCCCTGTTCTAAATGGGTTCTGCCATCCGCTACATCAATACAAAACATACAGGACCTTTTGTGGAAAGAAACTTCAATACAACTAGAAAGGACAGAAAAGACAAAGAATATATTTTCTAAGTCAAGCACCCAATGTTATCCAACTCCTCATGGGTAAAAGTCCACCCAAATGGGATTGGCCCAAAGCAAGTCTCGAAAGCCTGCCACAAGTCTAGAACAGCTTTTGGCAGGGACCCACACATAAGGGTCAGAAACAGCTAGACAATTCTGGGAGGAACCAAAATACCTTTCGGCAGGGACCCATCCAAAAGGGTCAGAAACAGTCAGACAATTCTGAAAGGAACAGAACAAAATCAAAACCAAAATCAACACAGCCATTGTTAACTTCCCCACGGGTCTCTCACCCACATCTATTTCAATCAGTCCAGGCCGGTGCAACTTCTTTACAAGTCTCTCTGCTCCTTGGGCCTCTTCTGGCTTCCATCCTTCTTCCGTCTCTCCTGTCTTCTGTCTGTGTGTTGTCTCCTCTGTGTGTGTCCTCCGTGTGTGTCTCTCTTCTCCAGCTTCTTATATCCTGCTCAGTTCCACCCTACCTTGGGCGGACATGGAACCTGAGACACACCCTTTTTCCTGGGGACCACCCTGTTACATCCCTACAGTCATTGATTCAAGTGTTGCATTATCCCGCCCCCACCCCTACATCTTTTGGCTTCTTTGCCCACCCCTCCTGTCTTAGATCCTGCCAGGATAACCAGTCCCTGCTACACCCAAGCCAACAGCTTCCTTTCCATCCTGCTTCCTTGGAAGCATTAAGCTTAGCTCCCCATTGTCCACTCATGAGCCAAAGTCTCCTGCCAACTGGACATTTCTTCATTGCCTTTTGGAAAACCTGGTTAGTTCTTTCATGCCCTCCCATTTTAGGTCAAGTACAAGGTCCTGCTTGTGCTTGAAATGTTAATTGTCCAATTATTTGTTTATCATCCATCTCTCCCACCAGATGGTAGCTTTGGGGGGGTCAGACAAAATATCTACAGTGCCTCGCCCAAGAGCTGACATACAGAAGGTGCCAAATAAATGTTTGATGATGTTGAGGTCATGTCCCAGGCCTGGTTGAATGTGCCATTGTTACAGGGCAGCCCCGATATAAATGGGGTGCCTGTCTGTGGGTTCTCACCCGTGTGCTTAAAAGGGACTTATACAACTCAACTTCAGACACACACAATAAAATTAATAAAAGCGTTTATTTACTAAAAAGAAAGAAAAAAAAGATAAAGAATAAATTGGTGAATGTGTCCTATCAGTTCCGCTGAGCTGAAATCTTAATGGCACACTTGAAAAACTGGCAATCCACAACCATGAGCAATCGCCCCCCCTCCAAGCTCACAGGTCTGGTTTTAAATTCCAGAACTATTTCTTAACTCCACCCTCAGTCCTCAGCATCCTTCCTTCGGTGATGATGGCATTCTGGGATTCGTAGTCCTAGGTGTCTTGGCTCTCTCTGGCTTGAGGTGGGGGTGGGGTCCTGGGACACTCCCCTTTCCTGAGGACCACTCTCTTACACCATCACCCCCCTCCCTTGATCAACCAGAGGCCAAAGAGAGTCCAGTTCTTTTCCACCCCTCCCCCAGTCTAGTTACACAGAACAGCTTGTTCTGAGCAAATCGTGAACCGTTTGTGAGATTCTGGGTTTAGAATGTTTCAGTGACGTGTGGAGTCATTGGGAATATTACAAAGTTACTGCAGGTCTGTCTTCCTCTCCAGAGGGTTGGTCTTGTTCACGCTTCCCTCTTCCATTTTTCTGCTGCTGTGCGACTTTGGCTCAGTCACTCTCCCTCTCTGGATCAATCTCATCAAGTGCTTAAATCCTTGCCTCAGGGTCCTTGGGGAGCAGGGATCAGTTTTCAAAGGTGAAAATGACTTATGCTCACCTACCTGAAGCACTTGGTGGTATTTGTCAGGCTAGGATGAGGCATCCCAAGGGACTGGAGAGGATGCCTCAATAGGAGGGCACTTATCCTCCCTCCCCTTTCAGGGGCCCGGTCTCAGATTTTTAACTTGCAAATAGCACAGTTAACAGGCATGTCCATAAGTTGGGAGAGATAGATAGGTGGGAAGCACTATGAGAGATAGATAGATGATAGATAGATGGATAGAGGTAGATAGATGATAGATACAGATAGAAAGATAGGATACATTAAGCTCAGCCTGGCTGACTGAGGGGCTCTTGCAAACCATTTACCAAGAGAGGAACTGGAAGCTGTGTGGACCAGTCAGGACATGAGAGGACAGGACCTCTCCCCATGGCCACTGCCAGAGCTGTCACCCCGAGCTGAGGAAGGTCTTCTTGAGTCAAGGCCAGCCTCTCTGTTTACAGAGACCGTGTTTTTTCCTATGTCCTGGGATACACTTTTTTGACTTGGAGAGACTGCTAGGACCCTCCCAGCTGGAGAGGGAAGGAACTGGAAGAAGCAGATTCCTTCCATCCCAAAAGAACCTGGACATACTGCCCCTTGCAGAGGCTGCAAGGGTGGCCTGGCATGGTTCTTTCTTGGAGAAAGAAAGCCCTGCCTTACTTATAGGCCTAGTGGATTATATACGGATATATATGGGTGAATGTATATTATGTGGGTGTGGGTATGGATGTGTCTCTCTTTAAATCTATCTATCTGTCTATCTATCTATCTATCTATCTATATCATCTATCAAAACAGAGAGATGAAGAGTGAGGGGACAGGGAGAGGTATATGGGTAGATAGACACAAAAAGGGACAAATGAACCAACAAGAGAGAAGATGATTTAGTGAGCTGCAGAGAGATCTAAACCAATAACCCAGGCAGAAGGGGGTAAGGGGTAAGTAGGGTGTGGTGGGTAGGGGGTGTGGTGGGCAGCCCTCTGTCAGGCCTGACTTCAGTCTTGCCCATCCCCAGGCAAAGAGCAATGAGGAGGGTTTGCGGCTGGTGGAGGATCTGGGTCACTACTTCCGTGATGTCCACCTCTGGTGGATGGGGCCTTTCTACCCCATCCTGCGACTCGTCCACCCTAAGTTCGTTGCCCCCTTGCTTCAGGCCCCAGGTACCTCTCCTAGAAACTCCTGCCCTCAGCCTCTCCCCTGCCCTGCTCCCGACCCTTTCCATCCCCGGACAGACCAGGCTGAGTGGGGAAGAGCATCATGGACAGAGACCATGGCTCTGCCGCCAGCCTGCTGGGTGGCTCTGGGTGGCTCCCTGTCTCTGGTTGCCCAGGTCTCTTTCAGTTTTGAGTGGCAGAAACAACACTGTGAGATCTAAATAAAGAAAGGGAATCCACTGGCTAAAAAATTCAGGGAAGGTTGTCTTCAGGCACAGCTGGATTGATTCAGGTCTTTAAACAATGCCATTAGGAACCTGTCTTCATCTCTTACTTTTGTGTTCCTCTGTAATGGCTTTACATTCATACTGCTAAAGATGAATCCCAGAAACTCAATCCCCAGGGGAAAGTGAGATCCTTTCTTGCAGTCTCAGGAGAAGTTGCAGGATTGTTTTGAATTGATCTGACCTGGGTTACAGGACCAATTCTTCATTTTTCTATTTATCCATCCACCATCTATCTTTCCATCTCTCTCTCTCCTCCCTATCAAAAGAAAAAGAGACAAAGAGAGTGAGAGCACATGAAGAAGCCCATGGGTAGACACTACTATTTTATTGCTAAGGTTTGGGGTCATATGGTCAGCTCTGGAGCAGAGGATGGGGTGGCATGGCCATCCCCTACTTGGATTGAGAGTGAGGAGGTGAGGGGTACTGGTTCCAGGAGAAGGGGATAAATATTGGACAAGCAGATAATACCACAGGTGTCCATCCACCAGCATCCTGGTGAGGTGGGCATTTCCTGGGTCAGGAAACTGAGGGAGATGTAGTGACTTGCTGAGTCATCCCTCTTAGGTCTATCTGTTGTTGGCTGTCTTTGACGGGAAGGATCCTAAACTGGAAGTTTGCAGTGGGGAGATGGCTAAAGTATTATTTGGGAAGATCCCCCGGGCCCCAGGTTTGTCATCTGTGTCATTTGATTGGCCCAAGGGGCTGGTCTAATGGCTGGAGGGAGTAGTGGCAGCTCTTCTTGGTGAGTGGAACTTAGCATCTGAAGAGTTTAGCATCCTGTGGCCTCTCTAAGGACAGAGTTCCTGAGTCTAAGCAATTCATGTCCAGAATAGAGTGGAGAAGGACACAGAGGAAGTCTGGGTTATACAGGTCTACCTCTGTGACATTAATGGGATTGTATTTAAGTCCTGTCCAAGACCTGTGGAACATACTGAGCTTGTGTCAGATTTTCTTGGGGCCATGTCAGAGAATGTTTTGTTACATCTGGGTGTGTCATGCACATTGGAACCATGTCAGAATATTCCAGGAGATGTTAGAGAGTATTGGGCAGGCATGGTGTCCTAAGTCCCTGAAAGACATTTCATAGATACTGGGTTGTGTTTGCATGTCTAGAGCATGTTGGAGCAAGGTGTGCTGAGGCTTTGTCTTGTTTGGGAGTATCTAAGCATCCAACAATGTGTGGGCTCTGCCTTTGCTCTACTCTATGCTGCTGCCTGGTCTGGCCCTCACCTCCCTACTCCTCCCTGCTTCCTCTGCCATTTGCCCCATTCCTGCCATGCTTGGCTTGGAAAGGGAATGCAGTCCACTGGCTAGAAGTCTCCCACCCCCTCCCCGAAGCCCCTTCCCTAACCCTCGCCCTGGCTCCTGATGGTCTGTCTCTCATGTCAGCCGACGTCATACCCAAGGATATGTTTTTCTACAGCCTCCTGAAGCCCTGGCTGGGTAAGTAACCATATGTGAATGAGTATAGGGATGATCTTGCAGAGGGAGGGCAAGGGGAAGGCATTGCCCTTGCCCACTCCCTGTTTATGACCTTACTAGGGGATGGGCTTCTGCTGAGTGCAGGTGACAAGTGGAGTCACCACCGCCGCCTGCTGACACCTGCTTTCCACTTTGATATCTTGAAGCCCTACATGAAGATTTTCAACAAGAGTGCAGACATCATGCATGTGAGTTCCTTGAAACCAGGGTCCTGATAGTACCTTGGGAAAGGGGCAGTCGCCTTAGACATGTGTGGTCTGGAGTTCTGGCTCTTCTGGATGGCTTTGAGGCCATTGATTTTCTTTGGTAAGCCTCGGTTTCAATCTGTAAAACAGGGATCAAATCTCACCTTAAATGGTGGTTCAGATGGTGTAGTGGTATGTTTCTGGCACCTGTTAGCCTCACTGAAGTCCTGTAAATCAAAGACAGTATGATGATTACATAGTACCTCTTTCTACATAATACATCAACTTAAGTCATGGATTTGAAAGGATTATTAGTGTTTGTTACGACTCGTGGGATGATTATCTGTTGAGCTGTTCTTCCCTTTTTAGCTGGAATCACTCACTGACTATAGGTTTGGTAGAGAGCTCTGCTGATCTAGGTTCTACCTGATTACAGGTTTGGGGCTCGGAGGAGTGATGATGTTGGTCTACGAGGGCCTTGGTGGGACCACAGAAGTCCTGCATTTGTCCTGCATCCTCTAGTAGCCTAGTCTAATCTAAATCTCATGGTGGAAACAGGTTCCAAGAGAGTGAGCAAATAGATGCAGTATCTCTGGAAGCCTAGTTTCAAAACTAATATACCATGTTCCTACCATCTGTTGACTGAAGCAAGTCTCAACTTCAACTCACAATCAGGAAGTAGAAAAAGTTTCAACCTAATGGAAGAATTGCAAAGTCTCATTGCAAAGGGTGATAATATAGGTAGAGACAAAGAAATGGGGACATTTTTGCAGTTACCTACTGCTGTGATAATGATGAAGAGAATGATAGTTATTTAACATTTACCGTAGGCCAGAAATGATGTACATATATTGTACATATAAAATGTACATATGTATATGTTGCCTAACTAAATTTTCACAACCTTATTATACAGGTTATATATATGTGTTATAGGTTATATTTGATATAGGTTATATATTATAGGTTATATATAGTATTATAGGTTATATATATGATATAAGATATATTTGTATGTATATGTGTGTGTTTAATAAAACTACATTAAAGATGACAAAACGGAAGTCAGAGGGGTTAGGGAGCTCACTCAAGATTATATAGCTAGTACATGAGCTGAGTTATAGCAGGAATTCTTTTATTATTATTATTATCATTATTTTAAAATATATATTTTTATTGTTATTTATGTCTTTTACATTTTGTATTCTCCTTGGGTAGCCCACCACCAATTCACCCGTGATCCAGCTCCATGGTCCCTTGTGTTCTTTTCTATTCCATTTTGTGCCCTTTTCCTTCCCTCCCCTCACCTGCCCCCCCCTGCTGATTGTCTCTCTCCTATTTGATTTCCTTATAGTCCTGTTATAAGTGAAACCATTCGATATTTTTTTTTCTTTCTGGCTTATTTCACTGAGTATGATCCCCTCTAATTCCATCCATGTCGCTGCAAATTGCATGTGTTTATCTTCTTTGAATGCTGAATAGTATTCCATTGTGTATATGTACCACATCTTCTTGATCCAATTATCTATTTTTGGACATCTGGGTTGCTTCCATACCTTTGCTATTGTGAACAGTGCCGCAATGAACATACGGGTGCATGTATCCTTTTGGATTAGTGTTTTTGTATCCTTTGGGTAAATTCCCAAAAGTGGGATTGCTGGGTTGTATGGAAGCTCCATGTTGAGCACTTTGAGGAATCGCCATACAGCTTTCCATAGTGGTTGGACCAGTTCAAATTCCCACTAGCAGTGTAGAAGAGTTCCTTTTTCTCCACGTCCTTTACAGCATTTGTTGTTGCCTGTATTTTTAATGTGTGCCATCCTCACAGGTGTGAGGTGGTATCTCATAGTGGTTTTGATTTGCATTTCCTTGATTATAAGTGATGTTGAGCATTTTTTCATGTATCTGTTGGCCATTTGCTTTTCTTCTTTGGAGAAGTGACTTTTGATCTCTTTGCCCATGTTTTGATTGGGTTATTGGCTTTGTTTTTGTTGAGTTGAGTGAGTTCCTTGTAAATTTTTGTTATCAGTCCTTTATCAGATGTATTGTGTGCAAAGATCTTTTCCCAGTTGGTAGGGTGTCTGTTAGTTTTGGTTAATGTCTCTTTTGCATTACAGAAGCTTTTTATTTTGATGTAATCCCATCTGTTTATCTTGTCTTTCACTTCCTTCACTTTGAGGGATGTGTCTTTCAAGATTTTGCTGAGATGTATGTCATGTAGTGTGTTGCCTATATTTTCTTCTATCCCAAGGATTTCAAGGGCTTTTATCATAAATGGGTGTTGCACTTTGTCAAATGCTTTCTCAGCATCTATTGATATGATCATATGGTCTTTATTTTTCTTTTTGTTGATGTGTTGGATTACATTGATTGATTTTCGGATATTGAACCATCCTTGTGTCCCTGGAATAAATCCCACTTGGTCGTGGTGTATTATCTTATGGATGCATTGTTGGATCCTATTGGCCAAGATTTTGTTGAATATTTTTGCATCAGTATTGATTAGGGAGATTGGTCTGTAGTTTTCTTTTTTTGTATTGTCTTTGTCTGGTTTTGGTATTAGAGTAATATTTGCTTCATAGAATGTGTTTGGTAGTACTCTTTCCTTCTCGATTTTTTGAAAGAGTTTGTGTAATATAGGGACTATTTCGTTTTTGAATGTTTGGTAGAGTTCATTTGTGAAACCACCTGGTCCTGGGCTTTTGTTTTGTGGAGGTTTTTAATTACTGTTTCAATTTCACTACTTGTGATTGGTCTGTTTAGGTGTTCTATATCTTCTTTATCTAGTTTTGGGTGATTGCATAGTTTTAGGAATTTGTCCATATCCTCTAGGTTGTTATACTTATTTCCGTATAGCTGTTTATAGTAATCTCTGATTATTTTTTTTTATTTTTGCTGTGCTGTGATTTCTCCTTTTTCGTTTATGATCCTATTTATTTGTGTTTTCTCTCGTTTTTTCTTTGTAAGCCTGGCTAGTGGTTTGTCTATTTTGTTTATTTTTTCAAAGAACCAGCTTTTGGTTTCGTTAATCTTCTGGATTTTTTTTTATATTTCCTTTTCATTTATTTCTGCTTTGATTTTTATTATTTCGTTTCTAAAACTGTCTTTTAGGGTTTTTTGTTGTTCATTTTCTAGTTCTTTGAGATGTGAGATTAAATTGTTTCTTTGGATTGTTTCTTGTTTCTTGATGTGAGCTTGTAATGCTATATATTTTCCTCTTATTACTGCTTTTTCTGTGTCACAGATGTTCTGGAAAATTGTGTCCTCGTTGTCATTCAGTTCTAGGTATTTATAAATTTCTTCTTTGATCTCTTCGTTGATCCATTAGTTTTCCAGTAATGTGGGTTTCAGTCTCCATGAGGTAAGGAGGTTTCTTTTTTCCTTTTTATGATTTATTTCCAGTTTGACTCCTTTATGATAGGAGAAGAAGGCTGGTACAATTTAGATCTTAGTGTATCTTTTGAGGTTTGTTTTGTGGCCTAATATGTGATCGATCCTGGAGTATGTTCCGTGCGCACTTGAGAAAAATGTGTATTCAATTTTTTGGGGGTGAAGTGATCGACAGATATCTGTTAATCCCATGTGGTTTAGGTCCTTATTTAGAGCTTTAATATCTTTGGTTACTTTTTGTCTTCTTGATCTGTCCAATAGAGAAAGTGGGGTGTTGAAGTCTCCTACTATGTATGTATTTTCTTTAATGTCTGTTTTCAGGGATGATAATAATTGTCTGATATATTTTGGTGCTCCTTCATTTGGGGAGTATTTGTTGATGATTGTTATATCCTCCTGTTTTATTGTCTCCCTTATCATGATGTAGTGGCCAGCTTTGTCTTTTTTTACCTTCTTAAGTTTGAAGTCTATTTTATCTGATATAAGTATAGCTGTTCCTGCCTTCTTTCTTGGTCCATTTGTGTGTAGGATTGTTTTCCATCCTTTAACTATTAATCTCTGTTTATCTTTCTCAAATAAATGTGTTTCTTGTAGACAGCAGAAGATTGGGTTCTGTTTTTTGATCCATCTTGTTATGATGTGTCTTTTAATTGGTGTGTTTAGTCCATTTACATTTAGAGTTAATATTGATATACTGTCATCCATATTTTTTGTTTGTTTACTCTTTTGTGGTTCTAATTCTTACCTTATTCTGTGTTTCCTGGTCTTTCTTCTGTTGGTTTTGTCTTCATGACTTCTTCTAGTATTCTTTGGAGTGGGGGTTTGGTAGTGATGAATTTCTGTAG
>PVIJ01013988.1:0-42789 GCA_004024925.1 Scalopus aquaticus
TATGTTCATTTCGGCACTGTGCACAATAGCAAAGGTATGGAAGCAACCCAGATGTCCAAAAATAGATGATTGGATCACGAAGATGTGGTACATATACACAATGTAATGCTATTCAGCATGGAAAGAAGATAAACACATGCAATTTGCAGCAGCATGGATGGAATTAGAGGGGATCATACTCAGTGAAATAAGCCAGAAAGAAAGAGAAAAATATCGAATGGTTTCACTTATAACAGGACTATAGGGAGGCCGGGTGGGAGAGGGACAATCAGTGGGGGGGGGGGGGGGGGAGGGAGGGGGAGGGAGGGAAGGAAAAGGGCACAAAATGGAATAGACAAGAACACAAGGGACCATGGAGATGGATCACGGGTGAATTGGTGGTGGGCTACCCTAGGGGAATACAAAATGTAAAAGACATAAATAACAATAAAAATATATATTAAAAAAATGAGAAATAAAGACCTTTCAGACAAACAGAAAATGAAGGAATTTGCAAAAATTAGACCTTTGAATTCCTCCCACACACAACAAATATTGAAAAGAGTCCTCATATCTAAACCAAAGTGAGGAACATGCACAAGAGAATTGAGCAAGGAAATAGAAAGAAACACAAAATTAAGGACAAAAAAGCAACAGCAAACTTTCATACATCAATAGTTACTCTATATTTAAATGGACTGAACTCATCATTTAAAAGACACAGATATGTGATTAGATCAGAAAACAGAATTCAACTTTTTGCTTTCCCCAGGAGTTGCACCTCAGCACCAAAGAAAAACAGAGTCAAAACAAAGGGTTGCAAAACAACCCGACAATTGAATGGAACCCAAAAGAAGGGACAGTCATGTAAAACAAAATAGATTCTAATTAAAAAGGATAACAAGAGACAAGAGACAGCAATGGGCACTGAGTAAAGGGAAAATACAGAAGGATGCTATAATATTCATCAATGTATAATGACAAAATGAAGGAGCAACGAAATGCAATAAGTGACTCTTATCAACTCTGAAAAGAAACACTGGAAAAAAAAATCTCATTTTTTTATAGAGGATTTCAGTTCTCCATTCTCAACAATGGAGAGCAACGTGGCAAAAAATAAATAGGGACACAATAACCTTAAAAAAAGAACTAGCCCATATAGGCCTACTAGACATCTATAGGAAATACATCCACCCTCCCCACCAAGAGCAAAATAAATATTTTTCTCAATGCACATATGACATTATCCAGGATTGACCACATACCACATATTTGGTCATAAGACGAACTTCAGAAATTCAGAAAGATTAAAATCATACCAAGCATCTTCTTTGAGCATAAAGCTATCAATCTAGAAATCAACTGTAAAAAGAAAGAGAAATCCACTAATCCATGGAGACTTAACAACACACTACTGAATGACCACTGGGTTAGTGAGGAAATCAAAGAAAAAAATTTAAAAATTTTGAGACATATGGCAATGAGGACATAATCCTCCAGAACTTATGGGACACAGCAAAACACAGTGCTAAGAGGGAAGTATATATCAATATAGACCCACATCAAGAAACAAGAAAGAGCTCTAATAAATAACCTTATCCCTACCCTTAAGGAACTAATAAAAGACCAAACGATACCAAAGCCAGCCGAACAAATGAAATAATAAAAATTGTAGCAGAAATAAATGAAACCAAAATCAAAAAGACAACCCAAAAGATCAATGAAATAAAAAGCTGCTTCTTAAAAAAAAAAAAGCAAAATAAAACTATAGAGAGGCTCACTAAGAATAAAAATGAGAAAACTTAAATAGATAGGCTCAGAAATTAAATAGAAGTTACACCAATCACTGCAAAAATTCAGAATCTAATATAAGACTACTATGAACATTTTTCTGTTAACAAGTTCAGTAATCTAGAAGAGATGGGTAAATTATTAGAATTATGCAAACATCTGATATTGAATAAAGAAAAAGCAGAAAACCACAACAGATGAATCACAAGCAAAGAAATTTAAATAGTAACTAAAACTCTCCCCAAAAAGAAAAGTCCAAGACTGGATTGCTCACAAGAGAGTTCTACCAAATCTTCAAAGACGAACATATATGTATCCTGCTGAAACTCTGCCAAACAAAACAAAAAAAAACCTGAGATAGAGGGATACTTCCAAACACAATTTATGAGATCAAAATTACTCTAACACGGGCCTCCCTGGTGGCACAAGGGGTTAAGTCTCAGCCTACGGCCACTGCAGCTTAAGTTCCATCCCTGGCCAGGGAGCGTCTCATATGGTGCGGCAGACCTTTCCTATCTCGCCCGCTGCACCCCTCAACAGTGTACTTCAGTAGATCTGCTTGTTCTGCTCCCCACTCTGCCTCTGGTGAATTTTCTCACCACACGACACCTCTGGCCTACACCCCAGCTCTTGTATGTATAAATAAATATTTAAAAAAAAATTACTCTAGGGCCTCCCTGGTGGCGCAGTGGTTAAGCACTGCTCTGTGGAGCTGTCAGCAGCGGCGACCCAAGTTCGACCCCCAGCCAGGGAGATTTCCACATGGTGTGGCAGACCTCTCCTGCCTCTCCTGCTGCTCCCCTCACCGGTGTATTTCTGTTGCTCTGCCTGTTCTGCTCCCCACTCTGTCTCTGGCGAACCCTCTCGCCTCCCCCCCTCCACCCCCATGCCTCTGGCCTATAGCCCAGCTTGTATGCATAAATAAATAAATCTTTAAAAAAATTACTCTAGTACCAAAACCAAACAAAGACAACACAATAGAAGAAAACTAAACCTTTTCCCTAATGAACATAGATTCAAAAATCCTGAAGAAAATCTTAGCAAACCAAATCGAACAATGTTTTAAAAGCATTATACACCATGATCAAGCAGGAGTTATACCAGGGACACAAGGGTGGTTCCACATCCACAAATCAATCAACTTAATTCATCATATCAACCAAAAAAAACAGATTAAAAACATATTAATAGATTCTGATGTGTTTGTGATGAAATTCAACATCCATTCATGATGAAAATCTTCAAAAAACTGGGGATAAATGGAACATATAGTAACATATTAAGTCATATGTGAAAAACCCACAGCTAACATCATTCTCAATGTTGTAAACCGAAAGCTTTTCCACTAACATCTGGTCAAGACACAGATGTCCTCTCTCACAACTACTATTCAACATAGTATTACAAGTCCTAGCTAGAACAACTAGGCAAGAGAAAGATATAAAAAGAATCCAAACTGGGATGAAGAAGTAAAACTGTCATTCTTTGCAGACAACATGGTAAAATACATAAAGAACCCTCAAGGTGCCACTGAAAACTAATTAAAATAATAAACCAATTCATTAAAAAGGCAGGCTGTAAAATCAATACACAAAAATCAGTTGTCTTCCTACGTACAAATAATGAGATAGAAGAGGAAGAAATTAAGATAATGATCACACATGCAATGACACCAATAAATAAATAATTAAATACGTAAGAGTAAACCCAGCAAAGAAATTGTTGAAAGGAAGAAGACACAAAACAATGGAAAGATATTCCCTGCTCATTACTAGAAGAATCAACATTGTCAAAGTGTTGGGGGAAGAACCTATTCTACCCAAAACAACATACAAAGTCAATGGAATACCAGTAAAAGCTTCACTGGCATTCTTCAAAGAATTGGAACAAATGTTACTTAAATCCATATGGAACCACAAAAGACCCCAAATAGCCAAAGCAATATCCTGACAAAAAAAAAGAGCAGGAATGTCAGTATTGCACTTCCAGTCTTCAAAGTATACTATAATGCTGTCACAATTAAAACAGCGTGGTACTTTAACAAAAACAGACAGTGGAAGAGAATTGAGAGCCCAGAAATAAACCCATAAGTATAAGAGCAGTAAGTTAATTTATAACAAAAGAATCAAGACTATATACTGGAACAACAAAAGTCTCTTCTATAAATGGTGCTGTGAAAACTAGATTATCACATGTAAAAGAATGAAACTGGACTACTCTCTCACACATTACACAAAAATCAATTCAAAATGGATAAAATAGTTGAGTGTAAGACCTGAAGCCATAAAATACTGGAAGAAAACTTAGGCAAGACACTTTACAACATAAACTCCATTGAAGTATTTGCTGATTTTTTTCCAGCAGCAAGGAAAAAAGAGGATATAAACAACCGATACTATATCAAACTGAAAAGCTTCTGCGTAGTGTATGAAATGGTGAGTAAAATGGAGAGAAACTATAATGGATGGTAGAAAATATTTGCACACTGTACATTTGACAAAGGACTGATTGCCAAGATCTACAAAGAATTCATACAACTCAACATATATAAAACAAACAACCTAACTGAAAATTGGGCAGAAAAGCTAAAAAGGCACTTCTCTAAAGAAGACACACAGATGGTAAACAGGCACATGAAAAATGTTCATCGTTGCTTATTGTCAAGGAAATGAAAAGTAAAACCATAGTGAGATATTACTCTACCCCTGTGAGAATGGCCCATAACAAAATGAGCAGTAACAACAAGAGCTGGCCTTGATGTGGAGCAAAAAGAGCTGTCTTATACTGTTCATGGGAATGTAGACTTTTCTAGCCTCTATCAAAAACTACATGGTAGTTACTCAAAAGATTAAAAATGAATCTGCCATACAACTTAGTGGTTCCACTCCTTGGTATCTACTAAAAGAATACAAAAACATCAGATTGAATGGAAACTTGCATCTCATGTTATTTAAGCACTCTTTAATAACCAACATATAGAAATAACCTGAGGTACCCAAAACAGAGGAGTGTATCAAAAAGATCTTGTAATCATACACATTAGAGTACTATTCAGTGATCAAAATGACAATCATGCCATTTGCAGCAACGTGATTGGAGCTAGAAGGAAATTTGTTAAGTAAAGTAAGCCAGAAGGAGAAAGACTGGTACCAGATAGTGTCACTTATATGAAGAATATAGAGAAACCACACAAAGGACCAGATAAAGTAAAAATTAAAAACTGACCATTGAAAGCTGGCCATAAAACTGAGACATCCAGAGGGAAAGGTAGATGGTGAGGGGCAAAAATAAAGTCGGGAGAGAGCACAGTGAACCATCGTGGTGGGCAATGGGTGCTTTTTTGGTGGGTGTGCTAAGGAAGAAGGAGAACCTATACTTCCAAAATATTAATGAAAATGTAAGCCAATGGTATTTCAATATTAAATTTAAATAACAAGAATATTTTAAAAGTGCATATGTAACTAAGTTTTACACTCATAATTTAAAATAATTAAAATTTTAATGACCTTTTTCTGAGAAACTGATAGATTCTGAGGATATACAGCAATATTGTGGCATAGTTGCTTTCATAATAAGCATGTATTTAAATAATACAAGGACGCAAGTGATCTATGACATATTAAAAAAATACAAATGAGATGCTATTGCTTCATACAATCAGAAGTCAGATTTGACCCAAGATTTGAAATTTAGTAAGAATTTTTACATTGTGAAGATGATGAGAATTGTAAGAATTTTTGCATTGTGAAGATGATGAGAATTATGTTAGCATAGGGAGTAGTGTAAGGAGTAACACTGAAATAAAAAGTCATTGAGTAGAGATTAATCTAATTTAGCTAGAACATACAATGCTAAGGAATAATAGGAACTAAGTTTAGAAAGGTAGAGTGCAGTCAGATTTTGATAGTCACTGGATTTGATACATCAAGCAATGAAAAGTCATGTTCATTTGTATTTATGTGTAATTGACCCCAGTGTCATATCAAAACTAAAAATTACACTGTAACTATTGCAATGAGATCAGTTTGAGTTTTTCCTCAATGATTCATAATACAAATGAAGCCACATGTATGCGTTTGTGGTCATATACATACAAATACACACATATAAATACATATACACACATATACATATTATGGCATTTGAATTCTGAAATGACGATGATAAATTCCTTGGTCAATAGTCTGTCTTTCTTGGCCAGATACTAAACCACAGTAATGAGACCAAGCATCTCAGTGATAATTATAATTTATGATTCTTCCTGCTCTAAATAGATTGATAATCTGGAACACAGTGGTGATGAGAATTGATTAGATCCAATTAGTCTTCATATAGAAAGTTTTTAGAAAATTCCACCAAATGGAATAGTTTGTCAAAAATAATATTTAAAATAAGAATTTTGACAACAAATACATTATTAGGACAGAAACTTTTAAGTGAAAAATCCTGAAACTGAAACAAGCATTGGCCTCAATAATCAACAGCACTCCTGTAGCAAAACTGCTGACTTGATCAGAATGTGATTTAAATTCTGTATCCTTTTCAAGGAAATATTTAGAGTCTGGTCCACACCAAACACTCTGGACAAGAGTTCAGTGTTACTCAATTTGAAGGTCATGGTTAAGTAATACATGCAGTTCAAAAAGCACAAGCGGCTGGATCACACTCCTTCCCTGGCCTGCATTGCCAGAGTAAGCTATAAATCAGTACGTAACACGAGCAGAGAATGTCATAGCTATCTTCCTCTTCTTGGTAACCTCAGTAAACAGTGCCTTCATGTTGCTTGAGGCTGGGTAGGAACCTCTTACAGGCTCATCCACCCCTTCCCAATCTGCATTGTACCATGATCCTGCCTTCCCCTTGCTTCTCTACAAAATCTCCTGTTGGATCCAGTACTCAGCTAGCATCATATAGGAAAGACCATATAAAATAAATCATACCAAGGTGCTTCATATATAAATTATTTTGATTTTCCCTCCAGGAATATATTTATTTATATGACTCTAGAACTCAATCTAAAATGCTTACAGAATAATTAAATAGGCATGTTCTATTGATACAGAAAGTTTGACCTCAGCAGTAAGTTGTAGCTAAATTGTTATAGGCAGGAGCACTTTCTGTTTTCTTACTTTATTTTTTTTTTCAGTTTCTAATTAAAAGGCTGATAAACTGTATCTCCAAGATACTAGTTCATATTTTTATTCTATATCTTTTTTTTTACATTAATCTGTTTCAGCAGGTAACCAAGTTGTGTGGCTTCTTAACCTTTCAGAAGAGGTGAGATTACTGGTATGACAAAAAAAAAAAAAAAAAAAAAAAAAAAAAAAAAAAAAAAAAAAAAAAAAAAAAAAAAAAAAAAAAAAAAAAAAAAAAAAAAAAAAAAAAAAAAAAAAAAAAACCAACCCAAAAAACAGAATTTGCTGTGTAATAATAATCCCCTGAGTGAGAATGAAAGAGATGACCCAGGATCCAGTGAGTAGCAAAGCATAACAAAAATCTGTGTACCAAGTAGTGTCCCAACCAGTTATCAAAACCTCAGAGGAAATAGATGCACAAGATATGTAGGGAGATTGAATTTTTACACTTAGAATTTGCAGTTTATCCACATTTTCTCATGGCCAAAGGTAGAGTGGGGCCAGTAGAACCTCCAGAAGTAAAAGGTCTATGCCTGCTGAGACATTTCATCTCACTAAGAACCACTGTAAGCTGATAGTTTATGGCCAGTGGAAACTCCCCAAAGATTTGATCTTATGTAAGAACCCAGAACTTTAAAATCATCTTGGAGATGAGAGACCAGAAAGTATAATTAAAGTAAAAACTTCTCATTAGATCTATACAATATATGAATTAATATGACTACAAAAATTGAAAGAAACAGTGTATTCTTGACTCATCTAAGTTTCTAAATAGAAATCTTTACAACCAGGCTATATTTTTTTATCATCTAAAAGTTGCATAATCTGCTATGGGTTTAACTACATTTCAAAATGTCACCAGAGCATATTCTTGTAGAATTCTCTGGTAGTCAGATGTTCTCAATACTGATACTTTTATTTATCATATACTTAAGATCACCATACATCCTGGTTTGCTCAGGACAATCCCAATTTGTGAGTATTGTCCCGACAATATAATTTGTGTTTCTTTTAGTCATAAAAGTGTTCTGGTTTGGATAATACATGATCTCCTTGTAAATAATTCATTCAACTATACCAGTCTGAATAGGATGGTTTCTGCTGTTTTAAGAAAATTGCAGTGGCTGAGGATAACAAAAGTTTATCAGGTGACATTCTAGACAGTTGTCTTCCATTGGGGGACTCATCATTCCAGACACCATCACATTAACATGTGCTTTCCACAATCATTACAATAGGGAAAAAAGCGCTCTTAGAATGTCTTATGCCAACAAAAAAATCACCTGACCTGGATGTGATATAAATATTTCTGTCCACCAACTTATTGGCCAGAGCTATTCATACTTTTAAATCTGCATGGGGGCTGGATAATTCTCCCATTTTCTGAGAAAAGGAGAGACTATAAACTTGAAAAAAATCTTATTCTAGATATTCAAACAAGAAGATAAACACTGTGGGGCTTATTTATTGTTTGTTTTACAAAGCTGAAAAACGCACTCTCAAGGGCTTCCCTGGTGGTTCAGGTGTTAAGCAGCTGCACTGTGGAGCTGTCAGCGGTGGCTACTTGAGTTTGACAACCGGCCTGGGAGATTCCCACATGGCGCAGCAGACCTCTCCTGCCTTGCCAGCTGCTCCCCACAGCAGTGTATTTCCATCCATCTGCCTGCCTGTTCTGCTCCCCACTCTGTCTCTGGTGAACCCTCTCACTGCCCCACGCCTCTGGCCTGTATCCCAGCTTATATGCATGAATAAATAAATCTTTTTAAAAAATGCACTCTCAGGTGGACAAAATTCCTTTGCCACTACCTTCATGCTTAGTCACAGTCTTGTAACCATGACTCTCTGAGGAACCTAATTCAGTTCTCAAAGTCAAGATAAATGGGTTAAAAATTTTAATTATTACTGAACAAGCAAGAAAATCAACAGCAGACAAGAAAACAAACTCTGAAATATTCAAAATCCTTTTAGTCTGATAACATTAGCAACAAAGAATTAAATGTTGTAAAACATTCAATACCTCATGTAGGTATTTGTATTAACCCTAACTGAAACAGTTGTCAGAAACAGTTGTCAGAAATAAAAGTCACAAACTAATTTATAACCATGCATTAATAATCTATTAGCCTACTCGTTGTGAAAATTAGGCATTTATGATGACTGTGGAGAAATTTTGTTTCATCAGAAACATATGGTCCACCCTTTTGGGTTACCCATTTATAATGTGTTTCACTGTCTCCAGCTAACTTTCACCTTTTTGTAACCTACATGTTTTTTTGTTACCTATCTGTAAACTGGACTGAGTCTGCTATTTCACACATTTTGTCAGTCCTCTCCCAAACTCCCTTCACTATGTGGTCACTATTCTCCATTTTAACATTCTCTCTACACTGACTTAGTGTCATTGAAAACTAAAACCAACTGCCCAGATTCTTATTTGGACTCTAGGTTATTCTGGCACATGGCTTTCCCTCTAGGATCTAGAGAAACCCTGTTAGCTGATGCCAGACGGCATGATGAAAATATTCAAGCTACAAACTGGGAAATCCATTAAATTGCAATGGTCCACCCTACTCGTACCTCTAAAGATGGCCTCAACACCTAGAACTCTTCTTGACTGACTATCCTCTGGCTCAGATTAACTTCATAGTCTACTCTAACCATTAATCTTTATTTTTATTGTCACAGAAATTACTCTCATAAATGCCTGGTGACTCATACCATCAGCAAATACACACTACTACCAAGTCTCAACAGATGGTTCACCTGGTCCTCAATGAATAATAGGCAATCAGACAAGAAGTGGATTTAAATTGTTCACTGAAAAGAATAATGTTTCTTCCTTCTGAAACAGGAGGATGGACTGAAAAGACTCCTAACTTGGTCAAAAGCTTCTTCTCAACAAGTTCTCCCCTTGACCTGCAGAACCTAGTTTAGTAGAATCCTGTCCAGCCAGTTTAACAAGATTCCCCTTATCTTGGATATCTCATCAAGTTCCTATTTGTAATTTTCCATTCACTAACCTCCTCATCCTGCCCACTGGTGGTACATCCCCAACTTGCCCTATTGATCTGAGTGCTGAATAGAGATTCTCTCGCCTAGTGCAGTAGTCTTGAATGAAGTCTTCCTTGTCTGTTTAACTTGTTTAGTACAATTTTTCCTTGATATTTCCTAACTAAAACAGTAGCCAGGTATAAAACATGTCAACTTGATGAGATGTTGGGTTCAGTGAATGGGGTCTTTGGATTACCACTGAGGACAGTTTCTACAGAATTCCCCTATCAGCACACACAGCAAGTTTATCTGGGAGACTAAGATGTTTGCGCAGACAGCAGGTGAAGGTTACATTTTAAAAGGACAGGTTTATTAGGAAAAGGAAAGGAGAAGACACTTGCCCAGATACAAGTGGGAAGAAGGGCTGCCATTGCTGTTTTGCAAAGGTAAAATCTTTGTGAAAAGAAAACACCTGCCTAGCGGTAGGTGGGCAGGATTGCTGCATATTGCCAGTGCAGAAATTGTACTGATACAATGTTCTTTCGGGGAGGGGTTCATTCCTTTGTGAAATTGATATGTATTGTTAATCACATTTAGGTTGTGATTAGGTTGATTCTCTAAAATGGCCCTCAATCTCCACATCCTACCTCTGATGTGCACCTCTGGATACTTTCTATAACAATCTACTTTTTTTTTAATAACAGTCTGCACCTAAGGATTTTTTCATTTTTATAGCTGGCTAAACAACTATGTTAATCATTTCTACTCCCACCTACAGTTTCTGGTCTTATGATGCCTCCATCCCAAATTTTTCTACTCTTATCTTGCATCAGAATCATAAGTCAAATCATGCATTAGTGATCTATTAGTATAGCTATGGTAAAAATTAATCATTTATGGGCTTATGAAACACTTGACTGAGAAATCAGTATACCAAAAATACATCTGTAGTTTCTCTGAGATAGTATGTAGTACATTTGAGACTGTAACATACCTATGAAGTTTAAACTCATCAGTAAAAATATTACCCAAGCAGAAGTCAATAACCATCTGCTATGATGTAACTGAAGGAAAAATAATTTGGCCATTGCTTGCATCAGTATTTAGTGACCATTGGTATACTATTGGTGCTTTGAAGGATGAAAAAGGGCTGACCTTCAAATATACTAAGAAGTGCATGAAAATACATGCATAAAATCTTCTGATCTGTGTCTGGTAGAGTAAAATAACAGGTGACAAATGTTAGAAATTGATTTGAAATTTTTTATCTCAATATTAAGAAAACTATGGAGAGCCAATGAAGTAATATTAGAACACTGGCACTGTTTTTCAGATATTATTCAACAAAGACTCTTGGTTATGTAAACCAAATTTAATGAGATTAGTGCCCCAATTAAATCATAATTAATGATTTTATAAGTAATATAGAGAGAGTCAAGTTAATCATGTAAAACAAGACAGGATTAACATTAAAAAATTAATATTCATGATGATGAAGAAATTCAGAAGAAAATTTGCATTAGTCATCTCATTTTGCCAGGGGTCAACCTGGAACTGAGGAGCTTACCACCTTTCCCTGGGATCCCTTGGACTAAAACCCCTTTCTCTTGGTGGTAGAGTGGAAACCCACATAAGAATCATTGATACCCAGTTCTGAAATAAAGTGGCAAAATTTGTACACACGAGAAGGATCTGTGACTGGAATTCTGTTACATTTCGGACTAAATATCTCCAAAGAAATGAGGCTGCTGTATCACATTGTGGAATGGGTGGTACCTAATGATGAGGAAATTTTTATTTTATTTATTTATTTATTTTTTTTAATATATATTTTTATTGTTATTTATGTCTTTTACATTTTGTATTCCCCTAGGGTAGCCCACCACCAATTCACCCATGATCCATCTCCATGGTCCCTTGTGTTCTTTTCTATTCCATTTTGTGCCCTTTCCCTTCCCTCCCTCCGGCTCCTTCGATGAGGAAATTTTTAGATTGCTGAAGGGATACTAGATGATTTTGGAAATTTTTTTCCAAGTGGAAATAAGAAACATTCCTTATGTCTGACATGGTGGGAATGTTTTGTTCCTCTTATATGCACAAGGAAAGACAACTAAATAAAACCACAAATCCTAATCTTTCAAGACTTAATTCTTATGGAATTAAGTATTAATTCTTAAATATCTACTTAAATTTCCATCAGAGTTTATTGCTTTTCACACTGGGAGAAAATAAGAGGTAAAAACTTATCCCCATGAGATGATCAATAACCTGAAGGCATTCCTTTTAATACGTATAAGCTTGAATTCCCTAATTCCACCTCCAACCTTAATTATGCAGCAATTGAAAATGGATGCAGAATTGCACAAAGGAGTTGGAAGCACCAATTTTTTTTAAATGGTGGTAATAAAACCAGATAGTAAAGGACTCAAGATGATAAAAACAATAATTTCTTATTTGAATCTGCCCCACCATTATACACACCATTCAGAACCAATAACTTTTATTCGTTTCTGCATAGATTCTTGTGATTACTTCCACCTCTTAATAAGGTTCCAATGCCAATATTTCTAGTTTATCAACCAATTTATCAATTTTAAGTTATTATGAAAATTTAGCTTTTTTCTTAAAACTCCTCCCCATCCCTTGTGCCCTTGTCCCTATCTCTCCCCCACCACCTCTTAACCTCAAAGTCCTCAGGATGTTTGTTGATGCACAGTGGTTTTTGGTAAAGTGTTTTACACTTATTTTCTGTTATATGAATGTCCATTGTTTGTTTTTATCATTAGGACTTTGTTGCATTCAAGTCTTTCAAATTCCTTCTATTTTGTTGAAAATGGCTCCATTTCATCCTTTCTGTGGCTATGCAATATTCCATGGTAAGTATGTGTCACATATTTTTGATCCATTCAGCCATTGAAAGAGATTTAGATGGTTTCCATGTCATGGCTATTATAAATAATGTTGCTGTGAAGATTGTAGAACATAATGGATTTCTTTGTTGATGGTTTCATATTTTGTGGATATATACCCAAGAGTGGGATTGTCAGGTTGTATGATCTCTATTTTTAGTTTTTTAAGGTAAATACAGATTGTTTTCCATAATGGTTGCACCATTCCCACCAACGGTGTGATAAGGTTCCTTTTTCTCCACATCCCCTCCAACATTTGTCTCTGGGAGTCTTCTTAAAGTGAAAATGCCATTCACACAGTTGTGAGGTGATATCTCATTGTCATATTAGTCTGCATCTCTTTTATTAGGAGTGACAGTGAGACGGGGGGGGGGGGCTCTTAGATATGCTTACTTCTTTCCCCTTACATGTAGTATTAAAAACAAGAACATCATGCAATAATAGTGCATATAAATCATAGCTTAACACATACTCAGTGAAATAAGCCAGAAAGAAAAAGAAAAATATCGAATGGTTTCACTTACAACAGGACTATAAGGAAACCAAATAGGAGAGAGACATATGGCGGGGTAGGGGGGAGGGAAGATAAGGGCACAAAATGGAGTAGAAAAGAACACAAGGGACCATGAGATGGATGATGGGTGAATTGGTGGTGGGCTACCCAAGGGGAATACAAAATGTAAAAGACATAAATAACAATAAAAATATATATTAAAAAAATAAATCATAGCTTAACAATTTTTTTTTCAGAGTTAGCCTTAGTTTATGTCATTGTTGGCATTCTAGAATTGCAGGATTCCCCCTTTCAGGTGTTGTTGTCATCGAGCACCTGCCACCAAGGGAGGCACCCATAGTCCACCACGGTTCCTTATGCATAGCTTAACAATTTAACAGTAAGTCATTATTTTCTCTCTGCCCTTCAAAACATCTTTGTTTTTGTTAATTGTCTCAGTAGTCCAGTGATTACAAGATGGAATATGCTGGCCCAAGGATAAACCAGTTGGACCCAGTTGGTGTTACATATGGCTTGAGAAGAAACCTAAACACTGACCTTGTCTTCATTATAATACTAATACAATCTTGTCTTCATTATAATACTAATATAATCTCTGCCTCTGGATGGGATTTGTCCTCCATTTTCTGAACATGTGACACATGAAGGAGCATATTCTTTTACTGCTGGCTGTGCAAGTCTGCTCCAAAGCGTCCTCCCTTCCCTCACTCTACAAGCTCCATGTAGAATAATGGCATTGCTTGTGTTAGGGTCCTAATGACCTATAGAAGGAAGAGGCTGTTGTTTTGGGGGCGACGCACTTGAAGTCTCCCCGGAGCTTTCTATTGCTCTATGGCTTTAATAAATCTCATCTTCAAAATTAATTACAGTGGTTAGAATACTCAAGTGAGGGGGCCTCCCTGGTGGCGCAGCGGTTAAGCGCTGCGCTGTGGAGCTGTCGGCAGTGGAAAGCGAGTTCGACACCCGGCCGGCTGGAGAGAATCCCACATGGTGCGGCAGACCTCTCCTGCCTCGCCTGCTGTTCCCCTCAGCAGTGTATTTCTGATCTGACTGTTCTGCTCCCCACTCTGCCTCTGGTGAAGCCTCTCACCACTCCACACCTCTAGCCTGTACCCCAGCTGTATGTAAAAAAAAAAAAAAAAAAAAAAAGAATACTCAAGTGAGAAACTCAAGAACCCACTCTCACTACACAGTAACAACAATAAAATTTTTTCATATGCCACATGGCCTGAGAGATATCCTCTTTAGTGAATTTTCTGTTCATACTTCCTTGTTACCTCCTTACCATTTGTTAATTGGATTATTTGTTTTGTTGTTGAATTGTATGAGGCTTTTTTGTACGTTGGATATTGACCCCTTATCAGTTATTTAGTGTGTAAATTTTTTTCCCTATTCAGTAGGGCTTAATTATCTTACATTTTCTCTTGAGGTAATACCAATTGTTTATTTTTCCCTTGCATTCCCTTGCCATGGGCTGGAGTCACCAAACTTATCTTTATTGCTGTTATCACTGAAGGTAACACCAATGTTTTCATCTATGTATGTTATTGTTTCATGTCTTATATCTAAATATTTAAACCACTTGGAACTGATTTTTGTGTATGGTGTTAGTAATGCAACTTCATTTTTTTATGTATGAATTTCCAATTTTCCCGGCAACACTTATTAAAGTCTGTCTTTTCCCTATTTTATGGTCATGGATGTTTTATCATAGATTAGGTGCTGGTATATGCATGGATTTATTTCTGGATTTTCAATTCTGTTCCATTGGGCCACGTATTTTTTTTTTTTTGCATTTGCTATGTTGGTTTTTTTTTTTCATTTAAAAAAAAAGATTTATTTATTCATGCATACAAGAACTGGGATGTAGGCCAGAGGTGTGGGGTGATGAGAGGATTCACCAGAGACAAAGTGGGGAGCAGAACAGGTGGCTCTACTGAAGTACACTGCTGAGGGGAGAAGTGGGTGAGGCAGGAGAGGTCTGCTGCACCATGTGGGAAGCTCCCTGGTGGGGGATCAAACTCGTGCTGCAGTGGCTGCAGATAGCTTCATAGTGCTGCAACTTAACGCCTTGTACCTCCAGGGAAGCCCTGCCATGTTATTTTTAATACTGTCAGCTTTATAGCAATTTTTGAAATCAGATAGCATGATACTTCCATTTCTCTCATTTTTCTTAAGGTTATTTTTTAAATTCAACACTTTTTGTGGTTCCATATAAATTTTGATATTTTTTATTTGGTTTGTTTAAAAATCACTGCTGGGATTTTGATGGAGGTTGTATTAAATTTGTATATCATTTTTGGCAAGAAAGTCATTTTGATTATATTGATTCTCCCCTGTGTGATCCCTTGAGTTTCTCAGGGATTCACTCATTAAATAAGAAGTTCCTCTGTAAACCTTCCTGCACAGTTACATGTTTATTCCTTGCTTATGATTAAATAGATGCAAATACCCATGAATCAAATATCTCAAAAGAATCCCTAGTGATCGAATATTCTAACCTTTTGATTCTTCTGATGCACTGCCAGAGGTTGTCCAACTACTGTCTTAACTTTCTCTCAGAGAATATTTCCCTGATAGTGAACCTCTTAATGTTAGCATCTTTTGCGGTCGGGGTAGGATTTCTCAAATTATCCAGCCCTGAGTCATTTTTGCTTAATTCTTTCTTCAATTTATCTCTTTACTCTCATTTTTTACTATAAAAACAAAACTAGACATCATCTTTAACATTTAACTGGAAAATTCCCTTAGCTGTTGACATAAACGCTCTCCTTTGGCTAACTTTCCCCCACTTCTTTCTGAATCCTCACAACAATACTTATGATGTCTTTGTTTCTAGTGACAGTCTGTTTATGATGATTTCAGTATTCTCTAAGATAACATTTTTAAAAAAGATTTTATTTATTTATACATGGAAGAACTGGGGTGTAGGCTAGGGGTGTGGGAAGTGAAAGGATTTGCCAGAGACAGAGTGGGGAGGAGAACAGGGGAATCTACTGAAGTACTCTGCTGAGGGGAGCAGCGGGAAAGGCAGGAGGGGTCTGCTGTGCCATGACTGGGTTCGCTCCCTGGCTGGGGATTAAATTCAGGCTGCAGCAGTGATAGCTCTGAGATTTAACCCGTAGGCCACCAGGGAGGCTGTAAGATATCACTTTTTCCCGCCATACCCCTCACTTTTTCTGAGTCCTCACTAGTAGACCTATAACATCTAAATTTCAACTAATAATCTGTTCAAAACAAGCTAAAGTTTTTTATTATCCTGCTCAAAATTCTTCTGGCCTCTACCCTCTACCCAATTCTGAAGTCATTTCCAGATTTTTAGATTATTTTTTACAGCAGCATCTTGAAACCATCATGATTGTGGTGGTCTTTTCCTGCTTTTTTCTGATCTTATAAGAACAACAGGGTGGGTTTGTGAGAGTGAAACAATAAAACAAAAATACCCCTACCATTTTAAATGAAAAAAAAAAAAACCAGATTTTTGATAAGTTGGCAAGTTGTGTATCAGAGCACAGTGTCAGAGTGTCTTCAGTGTCTTTCAGGTGAGGTGATTTCTCATTTGCCTGGAACCAAACCAAACCAACCCAAGCCACTGGAAGACAGTACTAAGGTGTCTCCCTGAAGCACATGAATAACATTCAAAAGCAAAGGATGTTCAGTTTTGTTGCAATTCTGGACTCATACTTGAGTTACATCATGATTCAGCAGAAAGCAATCAATCAGACTCCAAACTCTACCGACCTGCATTTTTTGTATCTTCTTTGTCCTCAAGCCCACACTCCAATCCATTATAAACCCTTTTTTCTCCATAGGCAGGGAAGCTGATTTGAGTAATTTTTCCCCTTTGCCCCCTTGTTTATTGTCTTGCAGTGAACTTTCTCTGCTACAAACACTGATGGTTCAGCATTTTTGTTTTAACTGTGCATCAGATACACAAACCTGATTTTTAAAGTTAGGGAACAATAACCCCACTCTTGATTCCAAAATCTAGTTTACAACTGAAAAATATAAAAGATGACTACAATATTAGTGACTTCAAAATAGCACAAATTTGTTATCTTACAGTTCTGGAGGTTAGGAGTCTGAAAATGGAGCTTTTGGGACTAAAATCAAGGTGTTCTAGAGGCTCTCTGGGAGAATTCTTTACTTGCCTTTTCCTGATTCTAGAGATTGCTTGACTTCCTTGGTAGCAGAGTAGAATTTTATCTAGAATTTAGAAAGATCCCCAGGTGCTTTACTCGTTTTTTGACCTGCAATAATAGGCTTATGTTGGAATATTTTTGGTTGGCATTCTTGTGGTTCTAGGTTGCCAGCCTCTCCAGCATCCAGTCTGGGTTAGTAAGGCAAAAAGAAAATCCAGGGAACTCATTACTAAGTCATCCTGTAAGTCCCCAAAACCCTAGTCCATCCAACTTTCTCAGTCTTCTCACGCTTAGTCTATGTATAACTAACCGAATCCCTGCAGTCCCCCCACCTGGGGAAAGATGGCTTTGTTGGGACTGAAGCCTATGGACAGTCCCACTTTCCCAGCCCCAGAGAGGCTGACTCTAATGATGGCTCCCTGAAGCCAATATGTTCATTGAGGCTGCCCAGACCTGAGTGCAGGCCAGGTTGAGATTTCCCCCCTTTTATAGCTGACTCTAGGATTCTCAAATCAGGTGTGAGCTAAATGGACTAATCAGGTTCAAGCTCACTTCATTAGTTTATTATTCAGTTTGAAAATGGAAAATGAGCTAACTGGTTATAAATGGCCCAATCACAAGCTTAGGATTGAAAATAAAAGGTCCAACCAGGCTTATAAGTTGTGGCCCGTGAGGGGAATATAAGGCCGACCAAGAGCCAGCTTGATTCATTATGCTCCTGACTTCTAAAGAAAGAATAGGGTTCCTGCTTCCAGAGTCCGAAGAAAGTAGAAACATCCTGTTCTTGGCCTTTGAAGAGAAAGCATTCATTGGACCACATTTGAGGAAGGATTCTGCTCCCAGCCTCTGAAGAGAGTCGACCACCATGGGATTCTATGAAAATCCAGACTTCCAGACTTCTAGACTTGCAGGTCTCCATAGACCTTTGCAGACTCACTGTACTGCTCTCGGGTTTACTGCTGACATCACCTGCAAGGAGCACTGGACCCTTGAGTTTGGGCTGGGCCCAGCATCTTAAAGAACTGACCACAGTCTCTGCTTCTCTGGCATCATCCTGGTGCTGTTGAATCTGTTGCTGGTTTGGCATCTGGCCCAGTCTTGAGACTGCTGCTAGGGTCTGTTGCAGTGTCACCTTATCTTCCATGAGTGGCCTTTCTTTCATACTTCTGGATCTTGAGGGCACTCTTTGGGGTGTGATAGCTGGCTGCTTGTGGCCTTAGAAGCGTTTTCCTTTTCCCCAGTCTCCTGTTTGTTAAATTAGCCCTGTTGTTTTTGGACCCTGAGCCTGGGTGATTTGCAATTGTGTCTGTGTGGGTGAGAGTCCACTGGTAGTGACCTGTCCCCATTCTTAGTCACTGTCCCTTAACTCTGCTGTAGATCTGTTTTAAGTAATCTTAAGTCCTTTTTCAGTGCTGTTCCATAATGTCTGTGAGTTTTAGTTGTAATTAGTCAAAGTAATCTAATCTTTTGAGATAATAGTGGTTCTTGTTAAGCTCAATTCTAGTAGATGTGAAGTGGCACCTCACTGTAGTTTTGATTTGAATTACCAATGACTGATGTTACGGAACATCTTTTCCTGTATTTATTAATCATCTGTATATTTTTCTGAAGATATGTTTATTCAAGTCCTTTGTCCATTTTTAAATTTGATTGTTACTTTGCTATTGAGTTATAGATTTTTATATATTTCCTATACTAATTATCAATTATATGATAAATATTTTATCCCATTCTGTAGGTAGTTTTTCCACCTTCTTGATAATTTTTCAGATGCACAAAAGTTTTGTAGAAATTCTGAAGGAACTGGGCCATTTGTATTCCTACCTGTATTAAGGTGTAGTTTTGAATTTAGTTATAGGGCATGATGGTACTAAGAAATACCCTAAAGGGTCTTCTGTATTCCAGACAAACTTTTATTTTTAACCTCAATTGTGCTGGAGTAACTCAGTTTCCCTTTTTTAATCAGATTCAATCACTCATCCTGCAGCAACTTCCTTGTTTACCTGTTCATTCAAAAGCCCAAAGTGGTTGGTGAAAGTTATATAAATTTATTTTCATTTCAGTTATTGACTTTTCTGCTCCAGAATTTCTATTTTCAAAATTTCTATGTCTTTATTAATAATTTCTGCTTGTTCCTATGTACTCATACAACATTAATATACCTGTTAGCTATCTGAATAAATTTAAGACAGTTGGTTTCAAGTCATTGTCTAGTTAAGTCCATATCTGTGCCATATCCAAAGGGACAGTTTCTGTTAACTTCTTTTATGAAGGGACCATGCTTTCTGATTTCTTTTTTTTTTTTTTAAGATTTATTTATTTATACATACAAGTTGGGGTACAGGCCAGAGGCGCGGGGCGGCGAGAGGGTTCACCAGAGACAGAGTGGGGAGCAGAACAGGCAGATCAGAAATACACTGCTGAGGGGAGCAGCGGGCGAGGCAGGAGAGGTCTGCTGCACCATGTGGGATTCTCCCCGGCTGGGTGTCGAACTTGCATCGCGAGTTGCTGACAGCTCCACAGGTCAGCGCTCAACCGCTGCGCCACCAGGGAGGCCCGCTTTCTGATTTCTTTGCATGACTCGTAACTTCTTATTGGACATTAGACATTTTGAACCTTATAATGTAATCAGTATTGGAAATCACATTCTCCCCGATCATCAGAATTTGTTTCTTCTAAACTATCTTTGCAAAACATATATTCTTAGTCATGTACAGTCTCAGAAGCTTTTGAAGTCTCTGTTCATTTAGCTTGTGTTCAGCTATTGTTCTGAGAGTGATTTCTGGGAACACCTGAAACTTAAAAAAAAAAAAAAGACACAGAAATGAAATGAAGGAAGAGGAGAGAGTCATATTACCTTACCATCACTTTCGTAATTGTTTACTTGTTTCTTTTCTAAACTGAATTGAATATTTAAGGGAAAATATTTTCTTTCATTTGCCTTTCATGCCACAATGTCAGAAATGTTAAATGAGCCATAAACTGCTTAATGAGTCCTTGCTAAAAATACATATATTGATTAAAAATATTTTCCCTATCTATACTACTAAAGAAAAACAAGAGCAATCTTTCATTTTGCAATCATTTACTTTCTTAGGCAATACCAACAAGAATAATCACAGACTCTTGAGTGAAAACAGTTGTGGTAAGAGAAATTGCCTTTAGCCTCCAGATCCCACCTCTGAATAACTGGAGGTGCTACCTAATTTCAAATATGGCCCTTCCTGCTTCAGGTGCTTACCTGTTGGTGCCATCCTCTGTTCTGTCATCTCTTGATTTTAACTGCTGCTCCGTTTGCTTTTGCAGATTGAGATGCACTACTCCCTCTTGTTACTGTCCATATGGTCCTGCCTGTCATCTTTTTCATGTCACTGCTGACTCAGGGGTTCTGTTACTTATAATCAACTCTCTCATAGTTACCTTGTCCCTACATATTAAAGCATTTGTCAATTTAACAAGCCTCATTGTATACCAAATAAAGGTAGCCTTGTCATCTCAGACTTTCATAGAATCTAGTTTTTAAAATACTCTTTTGACAAAATTTTGAATTAAAGAAGGCTCAAACCTTCTTTTCACATTCACAAAAGTCTCTTGTATTAAAAATACTGATTCTCGAGCCTCCCTGGTTGTGCAACAGGTTAAGCGCAGCACTGTGAAGCTACCCACAGCCACTACAGCACGAGGAGTTCGATACCCGGCCAGGGAGATTTCCACATGGCACAGCAGACCTCTCTTGCCTCACCTGCTGCTCCTCTCAGCAGTGTACCTCAGTCGATATGCCTATTCTGCTCCCCACTATGTCTCTGGCGAATCCTCTCACCACCCATTACCTCTGGCCTGCGCCCCAGCTCGTATGCATAAATAAATAAATCTTTAAAAAAATAAAAATGCTGATTCTCACTGTCTTCTCCTCTTTGAGATTTAGTGTCAGTAGTTTTGGGTTGGGCCCTGGAATTTTCATTTGTAACACATATCCCAGGTGATTCTGTTATAGGCTGTCACTGGCAGTTCATTGGTATTAAGTGTCAGCAAGGGTATTCCTTACCTGTTGTGAAAGTTTAAGCATTAGAACAGGAATTAAAGTCTATTGTTAGGTCCTAAAGATATAAACATTTATTTATATGACATTTATTTATGTTTGGATCTTTCCCTGGAAAATGACTTGCCTCTTAAAATTGTATCATAATAATGCTCATCATAGTTATAAAAACTCAAATCTTATGGTAAAAATTGAAACAAAGTTAGCAGTTCCTTCACCCATCTTTCCTTACTCTCTGGCCCACTCTCCCCAGAAGACACCATTTTCAATCATTCCTCTCAATATTCTTATGATGCTCATTCCCTTATTCTAAAATTACAATCAAATGACTCTTTACTGATTGGCATCGCAAACTGTTATTTATTGATTATTATTTTTAGACATTGTCATGATGTTCTGATAATGGATATGTGCATTGTCCACATCACTATTTCTGCTCTCTAGCTTTTATTCCTTTAGCTTATTTCTTCTACTATCTTTAGAAAAATATAAAAAGACAGTGTTGCCTGTTGTATCAAGTGTAAACAATCTCTCTTGATTCCCCATTTTGTAAAATTATGGTATTCACTTCCCCACTTTGTTCTACTTCTTCCCTTCCCAGCTTCCAATTTTGTGAGTATTTAAGTCTGATAACATTTTTATTATTTACAATAAAATGATAATAATATATAGGCAGTCTTCATCTTGGGGCTTTCTAAATCCTAAAAGGGATTTAGTTATGGGGTTACCACAGAAGAATTGTGTAATTTATAGTTTAAGTATGCAAAAATTTATGAAACAAATTATGTGTAACATACAGTAATTCTCTTATATTGATTTTCCTAAACTAACTTTCAATGTTTTTTCTTTTAGAATAAGTGAAAACTTTAGCCACAAAAAGGCAGATAAACAGCGAGGGTTATCTGTTTCTTCTTCTCTTCTGTCTTTCTTTGCCTGAGTCCGTCTGTAATAGATAAGGCTGCTTCCCTGTGCTGAGACCTTATGTGGTAACTTAGTTCTTGGGGTTTGCTCCTCTAATTGCTCCAAATTTTAATTTATATTAATAAATTCCATTTGATCTCTAAGAATGTCTTGCTTCTAAAGTAGAATAAGTAAAATGCCTGATTTTGATTTAATAATTCCTTTTCTAATTATGTATATTTGCTTTGCAGAGTCTCAATAATTACAATCCTTACAGCTACATAGCATAATACATGCAACACAGTTTACATTTTACTATCTCTTGTTTCTCTTCAGAAATGTCAACTCAGAAATGTTTTTCCTCTTGTCCATGTCCTAGTCACTTTATTATATACTCCTGTTTTATTTTCTTCTTAGAAGGAAACTGTGTCATTTATGTGTTTAAGCATCTCATCCAATTAGTGTGTGAACTTGGTGTGAGCAGGGACTTTGTTCCAACCTGCTCCCATGCTATCTCCTGAGCACCAGTGAGGCTCCTGGAGCAGAATGGCTTAGTGATGATTAGTAGATACGCAGCATAATCTGTTCTTCCTCCCTCCTGGTACAGGAATGTCCAGGTTACATTTTTCAGCAAACTGCACTGTAAAGTTTGCACAAATGACTAAATATTGTCAGTAAAATGTAGGTAGTAGTAATTTTTGCCTTTCTGGATCAAGACACCACATTGTCTACATACATCAGATACTCTTCCCTTTCCCTCAGTGACCCAGCTTCAGCCTGACAGGTGTCAACAATGCCAACAATGCACAAGGTGGGACAGTGGTGTGAAGGGAGCCTGGTCCAGAATATGAGTGGGAACACGAAGGACACCTGCCCCACCAACAGAATATTATGTAAAGAAAAGAAAACTTTTTATTCTCTAGTCCTTGCATTATTGGGACTTTTTTATAATAGCTTAACCTTTTACCCTAACAAAGTAGGTGCTTAATAAATGTTTGTTGAACTAATAAATGAATGAAGAAGTCATGTTTCCACTTATAATTAGGGAAGCAATAGAGAGTCATTTATGTTGCTCAGTGTCTCCTAGTTCTTAATTTAATCCAAAATTTCACTCTGAAGCCTGTACTTCTCCTTTATACCAGAGGCTCTCAAACTTTGGTTGAATCAAGATCACCCGGATCTCCCTTATATTAAAACTTGCTGGACTCCAATCAATGGTCTGTGGACCATACTTTGAGAACCACTACTCTACACTATGCTGTTTCTCAAACATGTTCTCTAATGCCTCTTGTTCTGCTTGGATTGATTGGTAGGATGAGTTATACCATGTATTTTGTGAATGGGAAAGGGGAATTTGAGGTATAACAGAAAATATCCACTAGGAGAGTAGCTCTCAAACTCTGCCATGCTTAAGAATCACACAGAAAATTTGTTAAAATTTCAACTGCTGCACTTCTTCCCAGAGATTCTGATTCAATAAATATAAATGGGGCACATGAATTTGCATTTCTAACAAGATCACAGAATCATATTGTGAAAGCAACATTCTAAGGCAGAGCCACACATCTTTCCTGCTTACCGACATTACATGTGTAACTGGAGGAACTGAGAACCTTTGTTACTTTTTCTTTTACAACTTACCTATTTAATACATATAATTTCCTCCTAAAGGGGAACCTCCTCTCTTGAAATATCTGAAATAATTATAAATAAGATTAGGCTAAAGGATACTTGAATAACAAAATCTACCTTTTTCATCTCAAATCTATCTTTGCCTCTGTTCCAGAATGGAGTCTGTCAAAATTGATACACAGAAACTTTATGTAAATTTTCATACAACACAGTCATCAAATTAAAGAACCCAACATAATTTGCACCAAAAATAGGAAATGATATTGCTTTCCTGCCTCAGATTTGCCCAGGAATAACTCAGAAAATGAAAGAGTTCTTAAAACCAACAAATTAGAAGCCATCACATCAACCCCCCAATTTCCTTCAGTGAACTCTGTGATTACAATAGTCCTAAAGTCTGCATAAGTTTGCTTAGGCTTTTTGTTCCCTCAATGTTTCCAGGTCTCTGTTTCCTTCTTTGCAAAGTGGGGATAACAGAGTTATAACTTCCCAACACTGTTATGAGAATTTAATGAAAATATTTCTGAAGAATAGTGACTGACACATAGTAGAGCTATATGTGTAATAATATATTTATTTATTAATTGTCAGAATTGCTTTTGTCACTGAGAATGTTGCAATGAATTACAGCACACAGGTCTTTATCATTCTGACAGTTATAAACTGTGATTTTTGAGCCATTTTTAAACACCCCTGATTTTAAAATGTTTCATATTTAAAAAGTCTTTCAACCTTAAAATTCTACTAGAAAGGGAAAAATACTCAATTAGCAAAGTACTCGTTACAATGATTATCATTTTCCTACTGTGACAGTTAATTTTATGTGTCATTACACCTATCTATATATTTGGTCAAATATCAGCCTAGAGGTTTCTGTGAAGGTATTTTGTAAAGGACATTAGCATTTACATCAGTAGACTTTGAGTAAAACAGATTACCCTTCATAATGTGGGTTATGTCAAAAAGCGTACTATGTTTTTTTCTACGTATTTCATAATTACAAGTCTTTAATTCATTTTGAATTAATTTTTGCCTATGATGTTGGGTGATGGCCTACTTTTATTCTTTTCAAGTGGCTGTCCAGTTTTCCCAACACTATTTATTGAAGAGATCTGGCTTTCCCCATTATATTTTCTTGGTTCCTTTGTTATAAATTAGTTGTTAGTATGTATGTGGGTTTGTTTCTGTCCCCCTCTCCATTTTTCCACTGATCTCTATGTCAGTAACATATTATTTTGATTATTATATCTTTGAAGTGTAATTTGAAGTAAAAACACATAACACCTCAACTTTTGTTCTTTTTCTCCCAAGATAAATTTGGCTATTTCAGGTGTTCTGTGGATCCATATAATTTTTAAGATATTTTGTTTTATGTCTATCAAGAATGCTCTTGGGATTTTGATGGGGATTGAAATGAATCTGTATATTGCTTTATATAGAATGGTCATTTTGAATATGTTAATTCTTCCAATCCATGAGCTCAGAATGTCTTTCCATTCTTTTGTCTCTTCTGACTCATCTTTTTTAATTGCTCAAGTCCTTAACAAAGGAGGTGACTATATAATACAATCAACTTTTAGGTTTTTTTTTATTCCTTCCCACACCTAACAATCCTCCACTTTCTTACTAAATTTGGATATTGAAAGGAGTTAAAAAGAAGTTCCACATATATTTAGGTTTTATTTTCAGAAAAGCTCTTACATCAAAAATGAAAAGAGGTGGCAAGTTTAACTGCTTGAAGCTACACTTTCAAGCAGTTTAAACTTTAGAGGATTTTTCATTTGAACAGTGTCCTGTTCTCCCTTTGCTAATGAAGTCCAGTTCTTATCCTGGCAGGTCTGTTTAAAGAACCAGTGAACACCGTATAATCATTTTACCATTAAAAAGTGAACCATAATTTTTACAGATGTCACAACAAAAATAATTTCCTTTTTATTGATATTCACTTATTTCTTATTTGATGTTTCTTTGGCATAAGGGCTGCAGAGGGGACTTGTGTATGGTGTGGAGGAGGTGATAGCCTCCCTGTGTGCTTGAGACCTAACCCATAAGAGTTTGTAGCCTCAGGTAGCACCCAGAGCTTTAAGGGATTCTTAATCAAATGTGAAGAGAGGATCCTTTCCCTTTGTTATGTCCCAAATTTACATAAGAGTTTGTGACAGAGAATTTTTCAATCATCTTTTTATTTTGCATCTACAATAACACTTAGAAATAATAAGATATTTTTGACATTAATTTCTACATCTATTTTTTAAAATTTCTGCACCTATTCTTTAAGATTCACATATTTATGCATATAAGAGCTGGGGTGTAGGCCAGAGGTGTGGGGGAAGAGAAGATTCACCAGAGACAGAGTGGGGAGCAGAACAGGTGGATCCACTGAAATGCAATGCTGAGGGGAGCAGCAGGTGAGACAGGAAAAGTCTGCTGCACCATGTGGGAATCTCCCTGGCTGGGCATGGAACTCATGCTGCAGTGACTGCACGCAGATTCATAGTGCTGAGACTTAACCCCTTGTGCCACCAGGGAGGCCCTACATCTTTTATTTATACAAAATTGTAGGGTTTTTTTGTGATATGTTTCAAAGTTCTGACAGTTTGGAATCCAATGTTCTCATGAGAGTTAAGTTTATGAATAAATATTAATGAATAAATATTTATTCAAAATTTTTCATAGGGAAGGACAGTAGTATCTACCTGATATGTTTATCTAAAGGTTTGCATAAGCGGACACTTGTAAAGTGCTTAGAGTAATGCCTAGCACAGAGTGAGTGCTGCTTCTCCATTTGTTAAGTAAAACCAGGGAAAATCTTGCTAAATTTTATCTTGCCCCTGACAAAGTAAAATTTTGCCTTATTTTATTGCACTTTTTTAGGTGTATAAACTATACACAGACAAGGCCTACAGGTTGGCTTCTTCTTGAACACACCGATGGTGTGGCCCTGGTGTCTTGTGGTCTTGGAGTGCTGGCTTCTGACACGAATTCCCCAGAAGTGGTGCAGCCCTCTGCAGCCCCGAACCTTCTTCAGGTGCTCAGTTGCTTCTTCAGCTGAATTTATTGTCCAGAACATTGGCCAAAACCTGTCGACATTTCTCATCTTTCATGTCCTTCTGTCTGTTCAAGAACCAGTCAGGAATCTTGTACTGGCCCAGATTCTTCATAATGGTGACCACGCTTTCCACCTCATTCTTGTGAGCTCTCCTGTCCTCTTGGTGAGATTGATGTCTACTTTCCTGAACACCACATGAGCATATCTTTGCTCCACATCCTTCATTGTATTGATGGCAAAGAGTGTTCTGCTTCCCATTGATGTTGGTGTTGAGTACTTGCCAAATGTGCTGGAGTTTCTCAGGGATCACTGTAGACATGGGTGCAGCATGTGGAAGAGTTTCTTTTATTACCATTAGCATCAGCAAGATGCAACTCTACATAACTTATTAGGGGCAAAGAGGAGAAAGCTTTATTTATTAACAAAAATATAATAGAGTTTTAAGCATATGAAAGTGCCATAAAAAGTTGTAAAGACCAAAGACCATCTCATCTTTTGTTCTCTCACTGTTTGGAATGTATCTCATGAGGTGGGAATAGCAGTACCACATGGCAGTTTATCGAAGCATGATTTGCAGAGGAGAAGGAAGCATTGTCACATGCAGTGGCCCAGTAGCCCAATTTATGAACCCAAGAATGTCCAAAGGTTTCTTGGCACTTTTAGATAATGACATTTTTGACATACACCTCAGATAGTTCTGATGCAGATGGTCTGAAGATCACTCTTTGAAAAACATTGGTCTAGAATCTTATCTAAGTTCACACTCATAAGTTTTTAAATGTTCAATTTAGTTGAATACATTACCTAAGATTTTCCTTTCCTTGTAATTTTCAGATGAGATGAGGATAAAGGATTTAGTAACAGTTATACTGGATCCTAATATGCAAAGTGGATTTTCATTGAATGGGTACAGATACTTTATTTAACATTGCTGACTTAATTCTTAATATCACACAGGAGTCCTTAATTCCTTTTCCTTCTTTTAAAAAATAAACTAGTGAGATGCAATTGAATGGTTCTGAAACAGTACTGAAATTGTGCACAAGAAACAGTTAAAACAGGGCTAAACAGTACTAAGGAACAGTTCCAAGGTGGGGGACAGGTCACTGTCAGTAGATTCTCATCCATGTGCACAAATGCAAGACCACTTAGGGTCAAACAAAGGGGTTTATTTAACAAACAGGAGGTTTGTGTAAAAGAAAGAGTTTCAAAGACCCCAAGTGGCTGGCTCTCTCACCTCAGAGAGTGTCTGCAAGGTCCAGAAGTACCAAACAAAGGCCACTTGTGGAAGACGAGGTGACACTTTAGTAGCTCACAGCAACAGCATGAAGGCTGGGCCAGTTTCTGGAATAGAAAGTGATGGACTCAACAGCACCTGGAGGTGGTACTGGAGAACCAGGGGTTATGGTCAGCTCTTTGAGACACCAGGCTGAACCTGATGGTGCTTATTGCAGGTGATGTCAGAGATGGGCCAGAGAAAGGTGCAGTGACCAAGTCTCTGTGCAGGTCTATGGAGATCTGGAGGTCTGGAAATCCACAGAGGGTCAGGGAATCTTGTAGGAGTGCTTGATACTTTTCTCTTTTCAGAGGCTTTCTGCTGAATCCTTCAAAGGTAGTCTGATGAATCCTTTTCTCTTTGGAGGCTGGGAGCAGGGTAAATCAAGCTGGCTCTTACTCTGTCTTATATCCCTTTCAAGGTCTCCCAACTTATAAGCCTGATTGAACACTGTCCACAGTGTTCAATTCTAAGTATTGGTTTGGACCATTTAGCACCAATCAGCTTGTTTTCCATTTTCAGCATGAATAATAAATGAATTGAGCTTGAATCTGATTGGTCCATTTAGCTCACACCTGATTTGTCCATTTAGAATCCTAGAGCCAGCTATGAAAGGGAGAAAGGAAATTCCAGGCTGGCCTGGCCAGGCTCATGGGTCTGTTGGCTCCAGTGAGCATTACTGGGGCTGGGGGAAGAGAACATCCACAAGCAGTGGCATGAGGTGGGTGGGTTTCAACCCCAGCAAAGCTGCCTTACCCTTCCTCCTTTTGGCGCTGCAGGGATCTGGTTATAGTTCTAACAACTCATGTGAGTGTATTTTTTAAAAAAAGTATTTTGGGGGGAATTTGAGCATAGTCTTTATGCAATGAATAAAATATTTTTGTGCTGAGATTTTGTTTAATACTTTTGCAGTACACCATGAAAGTCCAACAATGTTTTAGCTATTTCTATCAAAAATAAGGAAAAATTCATGATGACCCATGCTATTAAAATAACTATTCTATTAGCCATAAGATGAATTACATAAATGTGTTTTATTTTTATTTGAGTCAATAGATGTGGGAGTGTTTGTAAGCAAATTTTTTGAGGTTCAGTTTGTATCTTTGTCCTCATGTAAGTGTAGGCAAATGGTCATATAAAACACCCCCCACATTATGTTTATTGATTTGAAGCAGGTTTATATGTTTGTATCTGCTCTGGGGTTTATAGGTTCACTCTTTACAAATATATACTTTTACACACCCTGCCCACTACCAGTGCCTCTACAATCCTAACCTTGTTCTACTGGGTGCCCTCCTCCCGCCATGCCTACCCCATCACCCTCCCCTCTGGTTGCCTCAGCCCCACAGAGTTTATTATTGGTAATTTTAAACGACTGTTGTTTCTCTATATTCTAGATGTAAGTGAGTTCATCTGGCATTTGTCATATTAGACAATTTTTTAAATCAGTGCCATGAATAAATGTTACCTCTCAGAGAAATCATGGTTTTCCCAAAGATAAAAATTACAGGAAACAGGACTGTTGAATTCCAGGAAGTTGTCTCTACCAAGGACAATGGCCTTTTAAATTCTGACATTCCTTTTAAGTCTTGCCTTTTTAGATAAACATATGGGACAGTAGGTGGTTATACACAGTGTGTTTTGGCTATGTTGATGGCATTATGAAAACTCGGCCTTTTCAAAAAGTTCAAATTTACCATGTTATGGTCCAGCATCCTATTTGTGTCTTAGTTAGAAATAAGGAGGAACGATTTTTTCCATTTTACTAATGGAAAACTATGATTTGTTTTTCTGAAGTAATTTTCATCTGAAAGAAATGAATGCCATTTAGTTACAAAAAGAAAAATCATCTTGTTTTCCGTTATTACCATCACAGAGCCTTTAAATTTTCCTAAGTACTAGTAAGGTGAAACCATCATTGCCTAGTTAGAATGATTAATTTATGAAAATAACAGATGGTAAGGAGTGTATATGAAAGATAAGGACTCTAGAGAAACTAGTGTCACCTTGCATAGGGGAGGAAAGAGAAGTTATTAACCTTATTTAAAATAAAGCAAAGGCGAGAAAAACCCTCAAAAAATGTGCAGAGGAAGTGATTAGTGGTGATTGAAGAAAGGGCAGATGTAAAATGAATATAAAGACTAAAAATATGTTATCTCATTAGACAAGCAGTGATTTTATTAAGAAAAACTACTTCTTGGCCGAGTTTAGAATAATAATATCTATTCAAGAAGATCCCAAAGAAGACTCACTGACCTTGTCATAAGCAAGAGTCTGTCTTATGAAGGATCAGTCTCCCCCAGATTTTCAGACCAAGCTTTTGCAAGACTTGTCACTTTGGCACATGGATTATTTTAAGCTGAGGTCAATTGGGGCCCTCGGTCTTATCAGAAATTTTTCCCATTCTCTTAAATACCTAGAATACTGAATATTCGGGCTATTATGTCCACATGGCCAGGCAAACATTTAATTACAGAGCATCTAGTCTTTGTCGATGAGTCACCCTCTCATTATTATCTGAGTCCCTTTCATCTTTCCTTGTAGCCCCAAGTTCATATCCCATTCCTTAGTTCAGGATAAATATCCTTGTGTTGTCCAATTTATTTTAGAATTCTCATCTTTATAGATTTTCCATAAGTATGTAATTATGTTTAGCATTTTCTCCTATGAATCTGTGCGATGTTAATTTAATTGTTTGACAGCCTAAGACAAACCCAGAGGGGTAATTTTGTCTCTGCCCTTACACTGGCCCGAGTTGTCTCCACATTCTCTCACGTGGCCACTCTACCCTCATTTGCTTCTCACTCTGCCCTTCATGACCACCCCTTACAGAAAGAAATACCTCTACATTTTGAACATTGTTGGAGAAAACAATTCCACACTTAATTTGAACTCACAACTCTTTGGAAACAAAAGATTTAGGTAAAGTTGGGCAAACCTTGACAATTCCATAGCCTGTGGAAAATTATTACTAACATAGGAAGATTTATGAGAATTTCAAGACTTTTAGTGTCACATTTCTGTTTCTTTAAGAGCTATCTCAGGTAAACCAAGTTGTTCTATATGTGAAAGTTAGTTGCTTTATGAGTTTCCACATGCACACCAATAGTGAGAATCAACTTAAACAAACGATATATCTGCTCATAAATTGCAGAAATGCTGAAGGTCATGGTCCTTGGTGAGAAGTGGCACAATAAACAAAGTAGTTCTCTGCCTTTCTCTTTCATTTTTCTCCTCACATTCTTCCCCCATCTTCTTTTAAGGAGTAAAGCAAGACTTCTCTCTTTGCTGCTTGTGTAGGCATTTAAGAGTGTATTTTTGATCCATCTTAAGGTGCCCAATGAAGAATTTTTTCCCACTGGTAAGTATTCCTCTGTGTTGGCTATCTTTCATTGCACCTCAGAATTCTCTCTTGGTTCTGTTCTGTGGCCAAGAAGCCTGTGAACTACATCAGCAAAAATCTGTCATCTTAACTTTCTAATTAGAGTCATGAAATGGGAGACACTTAGTAAAGGTGGGGAAGGTGAGGTCTTTGCATGATTTTCCTTAAATGGCTATGGGCCAGGTTCCTAGAGAAACTATTTCTTCTAGTTATCTTTTCTGGATTCTGGATTCTGGATTCTGGTCATTCTTGCCTCTTTCATTTTCCCTTCAGGTCCAAGACTGGCTGAAGGTCCCCAGGGAAGTGGCACAATCACTTTTTGGCATCTTTAAACCTTGACCCATCTTTGTAAATAATCTTTTAACACTCTTCAAATTATCCAGTTTGAGTGTGCCAAGACTCCAGCTTCCTGTGATACAGACCAACAGATTCCTGCTGTTATGATAATTGTAGTTTCTTCACTTATTAGAAAAAGAAACATTGATAATTTGGATAGACTTTGTTTCCACCCCACCAAATTTTCTGTACTTTCTTGGGCTTAATGAAGCTGTAACTTCAGGTACTTGTTTCCCCTCCTGAAATATAATGCCCTTTTCAAATTGCTTCTCAAATGTCACTTGTCTGGGAGGTGACTCCTGACCTCCTAGAGCTTATTTTCCTTTGGCGAAGAAAAACAATAAATCAATAAACTGTAGGGTAGAGAGAACATGTTCCCCTACCCTCTGAGTTCTTCTTAGGCTGCTCAGGCAATCAAATTAACATCACACTGAATAGTAGAAGAATCAAATTTAGTTATGTATATATGGAGAATCTATGAAGCTGTGATTTCTAAAGGCAATAGGGCAAAATGAAAATATATATCCTAAGCTAAGGAATGGGATAAGTACCTGAACTTGTAGGAAAAAGGGGACTTACATGATGAGGATGTAACAGGGTGGTCCCCAGGAAATGGGAGTGTTCCAGTTTCCCTGCCCCACCCAAGGGAGGGTGGAGCTGAGCTGGAGAGCTAAAAAGCTGGAAAGAGAGAGACAAAGGAGACTGGGGAAGGAAGGAAGCAGGATGGAGAGCCACAAGAAACACAAGGAGCAGAGAGATATGTAAAGAATCTGCACTGGCCTGTACTGATTGAAACAGACATGGGTGAGAGACCTGTGGGGAGGTTAACAATGGCAACATTGATCTGCATTTTTAAAAAAGATTTATTTATTTATGCATACAAGCTGGGGTGCAAGCCAGAGGTGTGGGGGGTGAGAGGATTCACCAGAGACAGAGTGGGGAGCAGAACAGGCAGATGGACTGAAATACACTGCTGAGGGGAGCAGTGCGTGAGGCAGGAGAGGCCAATTATCGAACTCGTTCTGTAGTGGCTCTGGATAGCTTCATATTGCTGCACTTAACCCTTTGTGCCACCAGGGAGGCCCTTGATCTGGATTTTGATTTTGTTCTCTGTTAGAAAGGTTATTTATGTAAGCTAATTCTGGGTAATACCTCAAATGTAAATTCTTCTGGGTAGTTTCTCATGAGCCTTCAGCACTTTATTTGACCTCAGCTTGAAATAATCCACATACCTAAGTAACACATCTTGGGAAGGCTGGTTCTGAGCATCTTGGGGAGACTTGTCCTTCAAACTTTCCTTCAAAAAATATAAGCGACATATCAGCTAGTGCTAAGTATTATGGAGATAACTAAAGCAGGCTGAGGGATGACCTGCGCTGAAAGAAGTCTCCAAATGTAGTTGTTGCCAGAAAGGCAGAGTGAAGATTACATTTGAATGGAGTGAATTGAAGATAATATACAAGTGTAATTTTTGAACCAAAGAAAGAACAATGCAAATGTCCTGAGGGAGAAGTGTGTTTATCATTTGTGAGAGAGGGCAAGAACCCAGTGTGCTGAGGGGATACTAGGGCATGAAATGAGAGGTGGGGGCAGGAGGATTCAGAACGAGTTTCACAGCCAAAGTCACAGATTTGGAACCCACTATGTATCAGTGAGTAGAGGTGCCCCTATTTGATTATGCATTTTTTTTATTATCCAAAGTGTTTTGTCTGGTAAATAGATTAATAGAAGATCACATTGTGATAGTTCTTAATTAATTCTGTCATGTGCCTCCTTCCCTCTTTAACCAACATAACTATATTAAGTGCTATAAAAATAGCTGTCATTAAGCAATGATTTGGTACTTGGCAGTTGACATTCAAGGTGATAAGGCTAGAAGTGACAGACCTCCAGCCGGTCCTCTCCTGAACTGCCTCTGTGTCTGTCTTTATGATGTACATAGTACTATTCCAACCTCAGTTACCAGGCAATCTCTTAAAACACCACGGAACAGACTGCATAAATTTTAGGCTAGGAAGTAAAGATTCTATTTCACTTCTATGAAAACCATAGAACTTATTTTTCACAAATTTGGTTTATTAGTTCTACTGTTAAAAGTCAATTTTAATTGAATTTTAAAATGATGGTAAAAAGAATGATTTAGTAGGAAAAACAGATGCTGATAACCCATATGTTAATAGAATTATTTCCTTGCTAAAAGATATCATTATGAAATGTTTCATGTTTTCATTCATTAATTAAAACAGTGTTACGTGTAAAAGATCTTTTCATTATGCTTTTTTCTTTCTGTAATTTTAGCATAATGTAATTCGATAAGAAAAGAAAAAGCTTAACCTCCAGTTCTGCGCTGAATATTAATTTTAGTTTCCAGATATTGTAAATATTTGATCAGCAGGAAATTATATCCTAACTGTACTGCATCACTGGCGTTTATCTTATTTATAATGAGATGAATAGCTTCTATTAGATACATTTTGTGTTTGAACATTCTGAAAGGAAACCATAAAAAAATATATATTTTAAATTCCACAGCTCTACTATTCTGAATCTTTTATTAATTAAGTAAATGACCGGTATAGAACAAAGTCAAGTTATAATAGAATATCAAATAGATAGGTCACAGAAAGCTAAATCTTTACCTTAATTAAATGTAATCAATAAACCTAACTCCCTACCACAGGGGAAGTATTGCTGGGAACAACGGTACTCATTGTTTTGATACTCATTGGTTTGGTAACATCACAAGATTTACCCAAGTTATGGTGCCTTCCATCTAGCCAGTGATCCTGATAAAAACCTTCGATCTCAGGAATTCCGCTTGGCTCTATTTCAGTCTTTGTTCTCTCTCTTATGAAGAAGATGAAGGTTTGCACAAATCTAAGATGAAGAGTGTTTCCATAGAGATAACTTTATTACAACATTAAAAAACAAACCAAAACAACTTTGTGAAAGGATACATTCACTTTTATGTTCATTGTAGCACTACTTACAATAGCCAAGTTATGGAAACAATCTAAGCAGAGAAAGACAGATGAGTGAATCAAGAAAATACACGGCAGACCTCTCCTGCCTCGCCCACTGCTCCCCTCAGGAGTGTATTTCCATCGATCTGCCTGTTCTGCTCCCCACTCTGTCTCTGGTGAACCCTCTCGCTGCCCCATGCCTCTGGCCTGTACCCCAGCTTGCATGCATAAATAAATAAATCTTTAAAAAAAAACAACAAAAAAAGGAAAATACATACACACCATATATATGGTATACACAGTATATACATATATATGGTATATGCATTATACACACACACACACACACACACACACACTCCATGCCATTACTCAGCTATAAAAAAGGATAAGCTCTTGTCATTGACAACAAGGATGGAACTGGAGGGGATTATTTAAGCAAAATAAGAATGAGAAGCACAAGTACTGGATGGTGTCACTTACATGTGGAACATAGAGAAACAGAACAAAAAGGCAGATAAAACCAACTAATAAACCCTAGAAATCTGATTGCTATTGTGAACAGTGCTGCAATGAACATACGGGTGCATGTATCCTTTTGGATTAGTGTTTTTGTGTCCTTTGGGTAGCTTCCCAAAAGTGGCATTGCTGGGTCGTATGGAAGCTCCATGTTTAGCAGTTTGAGGAATCGCCATACAGCTTTCCATAGTGGTTGGACCAGTTCACATTCCCACCAGCAGTGTAGAAGAGTTCCTTTTTCTCCACATCCTTTCCAGCATTTGTTATTGCCTTTATTTTTATTGTGTGCCATCCTCACAGGTGTGAGGTGGTATCTCATGGTGGTTTTGATTTGCATTTCCTTGATTATAAGTGATGTTGAGCATTTTTTCATGTACCTGTTGGCCATTTGCTTTTCTTCTTTGGAGAAGTGCCTTTTTAGCTCTTCTGCCCATTTTTTTTTAAGGTATTTATTTATTTATTTTTTAATTATTTTTTTAAGATTTATTTATCTATACACACAAGCTGGGGTACAGGCCAGAGGCTTGGGGCGGCGAGAGGGTTCACCAGAGACAGAGCGGGGAGCAGAACAGGCAGATCAGAAATACACTGCTGAGGGGAGCAGCGGGTGAGGCAAGAGAGGTCTGCCGTACCATGTGGGATTCTCCCCAGCTTGGCGTCGAACTCGCATCGCGAACTGCTGCGCCACCAGGGAGGCCCACTTCTGCCCATTTTTTGACTGGATTGTTAGCTTTGTTTTTGTTGAGTTGTATGAGTTCCTTGTAAATATTTGTTATCAGTCCTTTATCAGATGTATCGTGTGGAAGCAACCCAGATGTCCAAAAATAGATGACTAAATCAAGAAGATGTGGTACATATACACAATGGAATACTATTCAGCATTCAAAGAAGATAAACACATGCAATTTGCAGTGACATGGATGGAATTAGAGGGAATCATACTCAGTGAAATAAGCCAGAAAGAAAGAGAAAAATATTGAATGTTTTCACTTTTAACAGGACTACAGGGAAACCAAATAAGAGAGAGACACTTGGGGGGTGGGGAGAGGAGGAGGATAAGGGCACAAAATGGAGTAGAAAAGAGCACAAGGGACCATGGAGATGGATCACGGGTGAATTGGTGGTGGGTTACCCAAGGGGAATACAAAATGTAAAAGATATAAATAACAAAAAAAATATATATATATATATAAAAGAAATCTGATTGTATAACTGAGGCTACCAGAGGGGCAAGAGGAGGGGTAAGGGAAGCAGGAAAGAAAGTGGAGAAGGAGCAAATTGACTATGGTGGAGGATTAATGAAGTTTAGACGGTGGGTATGAGATGGTAGTAACATCTGAAGTGGGAGATCCTAGGCCTCTAAATCATATACAGTGTTGTAAAACAATGTTACCCCAGGACACAAACAAACAAATAAATGAATACCAGAAAAAAAAAAACAACTTTGGAAATCAAATCCTCTAATAAGTCAAATATAATGTACACTGGAAAGGGAAAGTGGATATGTGAGATTAAATTGCAATGTGAGGCATTTGGTTTAAGTAGAAAAAACACTTTTGTAACAGAAAGAGTATCTTGACATAGGAAACAGATCATGAAACAGTCCTGAGCACTATATCTCCCTTATTACCTGTAATAATGTGTCAGAAAAATATGTTTTGAAATGGTTTAAGTATTTCAGACATTAAAGAAATGAATTTTTTTCGGGTAATAAGTCTTCTATTCAAATAACTGTGTCACAATATTTTGGAACTCATTCTAATCCCTCATCCTTAAAAACTGTTGTCATATAAAAGTTCATTTTAATTCATTACCAGTCACCGTTATACTACTCAAAAGAGAATTTACTAGATATTCATCTTATTTAAAAATTTTTAATGAATTTTTTATTATGGTAAAATATATCACATAAAATTTACCATTTAAACCACTTATAAATCGTTTAGCTCTGCTGAAAACTTAAGTGTACAAAACTTTAAAATTTTGATGATGTCCAATTTATCTATTTTTGTTTTGTTGCTTGTGGTTTTGATTTTATTCTTTTCTATATTAAGCAAAATGTTGTGTACAGATAATATCATTTCATTTATAATAGTGTTTGTTTTGATTTTGTTTACTTTATTTCTCTTTGCTTTATTTCTCTATATTCCACATGAGAGAAATCATCTAGTATTTGTCTTTCTTGATATGACTTATTTAGCTTACCATAATGCCTTCTAGTTTTATCCATATTATCACATCGGTAGTTGGGCACTTATGTCATTCTATATAACCAGGCTATTATAAATAGTGCAGCAGTGAACATAGCTGTGTATATATTCCTTGAAATTAGTGGGCTTCTTTCTTTTTTATTTTCATTCTATGAGTAGATATGTAAAAGTATATTTGAAAACGCACTCACCTGGAATTTTTGCATCTCTCTAGAATATTATTGGAGTCACTTTTTAAGACACTATTGTTAACATAATAGATATCTTTTTTTTTTTAAGATTTATTTTTTTATTTATACATACAAGTTGGGGTACAGGCCAGAGGCGTGGGGCGGCGAGAGGGCTCACCAGAGGCAGAGCAGGGAGCAGAACAGGCAGATCAGAAATACACTGCTGAGGGGAGCAGCGGGCAAGGCAGGAGAGGTCTGCCCCACCATGTGGGATTCTCCCCGGCCAAGCGTCGAACTCGCGTCGCCACTGCCAACAGCTCCACAGCGCAGCGCTTAACCACTGCACCACCGGGGAGGCCCACATAATAGATATCTTAATAGTAATCATAGGAAAAAAACTCTGAACTAACTATATGTGTAATGTTTGTTTCAGGAACTGAAGTGTTCCACTTTAGGGCCTCCTTAGTGGCCTAAGGTTAAGTCTCATGCTTCTATCTCAATAGTCCATCCCGAAGGCCTGAGTTCAATCCCTGGCCATGGAGCTAACCCACATGTGTGCAGCAGACCTCTCCTGTCTTCCTGGCTATAACCCTTTGAAGTGTATTTCATTGGATCGGCCTGTTCTGTTCCCCACTCTATCTCTAGTGAATCCTCTCACCCCCTGCACCTCTGGCCTGCACCCCAGATCTTGTGTACATAAATAAATAAAAAAAAATAAATCTTAGAAAAAATAAATGCAGTGTTCTACTTTAACAAAATCCATAGGTTACAGAAATATGTTATTAATTTTCTCAGTATACATTAAACGTTGACAAAATGTAGACACTACATTGTATATATACACTATAATACATACTGTTAGCATATTATAATATGTAGGTTATTAATATATAGTAGTTAGATATAATTAATTATATATACTGTTAAAATTGTCAGTTTTCAAAAAAAAATTGTCAGTTTTCATAGAGCCTTTCATCATCTCTGTATGATACCCTTCATTTTGCTCTTTAGTCCTAGGACTATGTCCACTTTGAAAGGGAAAATTTTTCCAAACACACTTGCATGTGTTTATGTGTGTGTGTGCACTACAAGCATATTTAATAAGAAATAACACATTGGATTGCTCAGAACACACATGGCGAAGCCATGTTAAGAAAATGTAAAAACTTTTGTAAAAATGGTTTCACTTATTGAAGGAATATAGGAGAATCAAACAAGGGTTTAAGGAAAAAACAACAACAATAATAAAAAACCAAAACACAACAAAACAGAATTAAAAGGACAACTATAATTCAGAGACAGTCTCCCAGGGGAGGGAGAAGGAGAGGACTCAAAATGAGGGTGGGAAGAGCACAAGGGACTATGGTGATGGTGCACGGGTGAACTGGTGGCAGAAATTCTAGGGGGACCACACCTAAGAAAGCAAACATTGTAAAAAAAATTAAATGAGCAAAGATGTAATATATGTATATTATGTGTATGTGTGTGTGTATATATATATACACATATACATGTATACATACATACATACACACACACACATACATACACAAAAAAATCTATACCAGAGAAAATATTGTGAGGGAAAGAGAACATTTTATAGAAGGAGAAATAAGTGCCTTGGATAGTAAATCCTCATCATGTAGAAGTTTTGGGAGATGATGTCAAAGAAAGGCAAATGTGAAATTTAGAATTGAAGGCTCCTTCTTATCCTAAAATTTGGTAATAGTTTAAAATGTTCACAAATAATTCTTGAGCTGAAGTCATATTTGGGATTTGTGATGCTTTTTTGTTTGGTATCTTTTAAGTCTGTGGAAAATATCTACTTAAAATTTTTTTTTAAAAAAGTTGATTACTTTTTATTGAAGTCATGTTGGTTTATAAAATTGCATATGATTTAGGGGTGTAGTTCACACCTCTTCAGTATATGTTACAATACCATACCAGATACTAAAGTAACCATAATCCTTCACCATAGTCAATTGACTCCCTCCCACCTTTGACCCCCATACTAACCATTCCCTCTGGTAGTCTCAATTCTACAGTGAGATTTCTAAGGTTTGTTTTGATTTAGTTATCTCTGTTTCTTTGGTTTGCTTCTTTATATTCTATATATGAGTGAAATCCTGCAGCATTTGGTTTTCCTTCTGATTTGTTTCACTTAGAATGCTCTCTTCCAGTTCCATCCATGATGCTGTGACTGGAAAGATATCACTTTTAAATAGATGAGTAGTAATACATTGTGTATATATAGCACAGTTTCATAATCTACTCATCTGTCATCAAGCACTTAAGTTGCTTCCATAACTTGGTTATTTTAAATAATGCTGCAATAAACATAAAGGTACATACATCCTTTGAATTTGTTTTTGTATTCTTTGGGTAGTTAGTCAAGAGTGGAATTATTGTATCTTAGCTAGAGTAACTAAGCAAAAGAAATATTTAAAATGAATCCAATTGGGAAAGAATGAATACTATCACAATTTGTAGAGGACATCCTAATATACAGAGGAAGCTTTAAAGACTATTAGAAAGAATGAATCATTTCCACAAAGTAGCAGGTAATAAAATCAATATACAAAAATCAGAATAAGCTTAACAAAGGAGGTAATAGATCTGTACAATATAAAATAAATGATATTGTTAAAAGAAACAGAAGAGACAAAGAAATAGAAAGATATTCCCTGCTCATGTATTGCAAGAATTAATATTGTTAAAATGGTCATCTTACCCAAAACAATATACAGATTCATTTGCAATCCTTATCAAAGTTTCAGTGGCAATTTTCAAAGAAATGGGGCAACCATTGACGAAATTTATATGGAGCCAAAAAAGACACTGGCAAAAAGACTGGAGGAATCATAGTCCCAAACTGTGATATATACATCATACTTTATACTAACCAAATAGTATGTTACTGAAATAAAAAAAAAATTCAGATAAATGGAACAGCATTGAGAGCCTGGAAATAAACTCACAGTTAAAAGGACATGGCCTGCAACAAAGGAACCAAGAGTATACATGGAGAAAGGAAAATCTCTTCAACAAATGGTGTTGGCAAAATTGCACAGCCATATGCAAATGAATGAAACTAGAAGATTGATCTCTCATCCCACACACACAAAAATTAACTCAAGATGAATTAAAGTCTTGGATTTAAGATCTGAATTCATAAAATACAAACAAGAAAACATAAGCAACACACTTTATGATGCTGGCTTCAGAGATGTCTTTGAGCTCCAACAACAAGGTAAATAAAAGCAAAAATAAACAAATGGATATATTACACCAAAAAACTTTTAATGGGTCACTTGGTGATGGGTGTGGTATGGGAACATACTGCTGAGAAGGTGTGATCCTATACCTCTGAATCATATACAGTTTTGTAAACAAATGTTACCTCAATTAAAAAAAATATACTCTACCAAATGACAGAAGATATTTGCACATTGTATTTCTGACAATAGGTTAATATTTGAGATCTACAAAGAACTTATATAATTCGACAAAAAGGAAACAAATAAAAAAATAAAAAAAATGGACTGAAGCACTAAACAGATACTTCTCTGAAGAAGACAGAGAGATGGCCAAGAGTCATGTGAAAAAATGCTCATCTTCACTTCTCATTAGGGAATTTCAAATCAAAACTACAAAGAACTAACACCCTCACATCTGTCAGCAGGGCTTATATCAGTAAGATCAGAAGCATCAAGTGTTTTCAAGGGTGTGAAGACAAAGGAACCCTTTTACACTCTTGTTGGGAATGTAGAACGATCTAGCCATGATGGAAAACAGTATGTAGGTTTCTCAAAATATTAAAAATAGGTACATCAGACTTTCAAATATTTTTAAAATTTGGGCTGCCATTGCTAAATATGTATTGAAATAAATTAATGCTCCAACTCAATTTGCAACATCAGCAATACACCAAACAAAGGGGACAGAGGAAGAGATGGGAGCATGGAGAGAAAATCACAGGACAACATTTTATTGCCCACACAAAGGTGAATAATGGGTATTTCATTGTGGCAGACAAGCAACACTCTCTGAAATCTCACTTGTTCAGCAGAACTGATACGTTTCCATTTGTTTAGATTTTCTACTTAAGTCAATGTGATCTTAAAATTATGCATCATTTAGTATTTTAAAGTTGAAAATATTAATCTTATATATTCAAGGAGAAATTTATGCCAACTGTGAATTAAGATAATTTTTGAGATGAATGTGAATGTATGCTCAAGTTACTTTGAAAGATCTGTTACCAAGCTGTGTGGTAGCGGATATATGGTCAAAGTAAAAATTTTGAAAGTTATAAGTAAAAATATTACAATGTGATCTAATCACAGATGTTGGATGTTTTATGGCCTAGCTAATTTCTCAGATACTCATCATAAAAATGTGAAATAAAAATTTACTCTATAGCTAATCCATCAGGATTATTTCCTGGCATTGACATACTTTATTTTATTTTTTTAAAGATTTTTTTTTTAATTTTATTTATACATACAAGCTGGGGTACAGGCCGGAGGCGTGGGGCGGTGAGAGGGTCCACCAGAGACAGAGTGGGGAGCAGCGGGCGAGGCAGGAGAGGTCTGCCGCACCATGTGGGATTCTCCCCGGCCGGGCGTGGAACTCGCGTCGCCGCTGTCGACAGCTCCACAGCGCAGCACTCAACCGCTGCGCCACCGGGGAGGCCCGCATTGACATACTTTATTTATTTATTTATTTATTTATTTATTATTTTTTTTTTTTAATATATATTTTTATTGTTATTTATGTCTTTTACATTTTGTATTCCCCTAGGGTAGCCCACCACCAATTCACCCATGATCCATCTCCATGGTCCCTTGTG
>PVIJ01013989.1:0-42815 GCA_004024925.1 Scalopus aquaticus
TGAAACAGTAATTAAAAACCTCCCCAAAAACAAAAGCCCAGGACCAGATGGTTTCACAAATGAATTCTACCAAACATTCAAAAACGAAATAGTCCCTATATTACACAAACTCTTTCAAAAAATCGAGAAGGAAGGAGTACTACCAAACACATTCTATGAAGCAAATATTACTCTAATACCAAAACCAGACAAAGACAACGCAAAAAAAGAAAATTACAGACCAATCTCCCTAATGAATACTGATGCAAAAATATTTAATAAAATCTTGGCCAACAGGATCCAACAATGCATCCATAAGATAGATATTGTTGAGGAAAAGTTCAACTATATTCAATTTCAAAATTATTATCTCATATATGATTTGCTGTTCACTGGCCCTGACCCACCTCTGTCTCCTCTCTACCTATTAGAGTTCATTTAGTGCTTTTAGCATTTTTATCTGTACTTAGTTTCATTTTCATTATGAAATAGATTATTTAAAAGGAATGAAGAGGAAAGCAAAGAAACAAGTTTACTTATATTTAGAGGATTTTTTTCATTTTTTTTAAAGATTTATTTTTATTTTTGCATACAAGCTGGGGTGCAGGCCAGAGGTGTGAGGTGGTGAGAGGGTTCACCAAAGAGAGAGAGTGGGGAGCAGAACAGGCAGATCAACTGAAACACACTGCTGAGGGGAGCAGTTGGAAAGGCAGGAGAGGTCTGCTGCACTATGTGGGATTCTCCCTGGCCAGGCATCAAACTCGTGGCACAGTGCCGACAGCTCCACAGCGCTGACAGCTCCACAGCGCTGACAACTCCACAGCACTGTGCTAACCAGGGAGGCCCCTATTTAGAGGATCTTAACACTTTGTGTGCCGGTGCCCTTTAAATTTACCAGCCCTTGCGGCCAGCCATTTTCTGTGCCACCATATGAATGGTAAGTATTCAATAAAACACACACAGCTCCTGAACTACTGGATATATTTTAATGAAATTTTAAATGCATAGAGATTATATACCAGAGTAATCAATGAGAGTGTGGTATTCTTCAAAACATGTCCCTCTATGGAGTGGAACAACAAAATCCACAAGTAAAGCGGGTTTTACTTCTCTTTCTCTTGGCTGCACATACTCTGCATGGTCTCAGGAATTTTCTTGCTCCCAGCACTATTTTCTCTACTTTATGCTTTTTCATGTCCACTGAAAGTCTTCCTAGTGGGTCCATCTTCGGTACACGCCTTGCAGGAGAAATGTGAATGTTTTTCTCTCGTGTGTCTGAGATGGGCTCTTCTGGGCTCGTGTCTGGTAATGAGATGGGCTCGTGTGTCTGAGATGGGCTCACCCAGTTTCTGGCTCCTTCATGCAGGAATTTTTTATACATAATTTGTTTTCCATTGAGCTCTATATGTACCCTAAAAGAATTGAATAGGGCGCAGTGCAACAAATACAGTACTGTCTTCTTTGACCACTTCGTGGTCTTTCTCATTATTGTGCAATATGACAGATACTGGTCCGCACAGTCTACTCCCTTCATATAATTGGTGTATTCTAAGATGGACTCCAGCTTCCTTATTCTCTCTCCAGTTTTTCTGTCCCTTTTCTCAGATTCTAGGAGCCGTGAAGAATGAATGGTAGAGATCATGCGAACCTCCCGCTTGTCTTTCCAAATTTGCACAAGAACATCTTTTCTTCGGAATGCTGACTGGCCTTTCTGTAGTTTCATGGATTTCAGACATTCAGGAAGACCTCTATTTACTTTGACTGTGCCACAGATTCTTGTTCTGTTTTGGAGAAGTTTTTCGGCAATGCTTACACTATTATAATAGTTATCCATGTAAACATGGTGGCACAAACCTGTATTTGGCCCTAAAACTGACAGAATTATATCTTCCAACTTATTAGCCTCACCAGTATAAATCTGCAAATTGCAAATATATCCAGTGATCGCTTCACATACCATACGCACTAATATTCCATATTTTGTCAGCTTGGCAGGGTTGCATGTACGAAAAGATAGTCTCCCTCGCCATGGTATCATGCCCTCATCAAGTGACAGTTCCTCCCTAGGTTTGTAGACACTTGCAAATTTCTTTAGAAGGTTGTTCAAAACTGGTAAAACCTTGAATATCCTCCCTGAATTTTCTGAGACATCTTCATTATTTGAAAAATGCCATGCCTGCCATATTTGGCGGAACCTGTTTCTACTCATTACCTTTGAAAATACAAGAGTTTCTGTTAGAGGGTCCAGTGTCCAATAATCACTTATTCTGTCTTTGTGCCCTGCCCCATAGGATAACCAAACCTAAAATTTTTTTCATTTCTCCAATGGTTATATCTTGTCACTTCAAACTTTTAGGTGATTCTTTGTATTTATGGGCATTTTGCTCATGATAACGATTTGATTCCCCCACCATCATTGAAAAGAGGTCATCCCCAATAAACAAACTAACTATATCACTCACATTTTTTTGATCATGTGGAGTAATTTTCACACCTGGTGTGCCAGCAATGTTTCTAAAGCAGGAATAATGTCGTTGTCCAACCAAAATAAAACATTGCCACTCGTCGTGTTAGTCACACCATTACTGTCACCAACTTCAGAATCGCTGGACTACTGCAAAGGTAGAGCACAAACAGTTTTCTTGGTAATTATTATATCTTCATCACTGTCACTTGGCATTTAATTATTGTTTTCCTCAGAACTTCCATCAGTTCCTTCACAACTTGGGACATCAGACAAATTATCGGCACAAACTTCAATTAAAATTTCATTTTTGCTCATTCCCTTTCTGTTCTCAGCAGCCGTGATTGCGTAATGGTAACAATAAATGTCACAGGTTAAAAAAACTAATTTCTCTCATAAAACACCTGACACTTTCACCAAAACAGTGTGTAAAGCTTCTAGACTGAGTACAATCAAAGAAATAGCTCCTAATAGTTCCAAATAAATCCACCATGGCATGAAAAACCAGAGACTAGATGAACACGTATTAATGCGTGAGCAGGGCCTCCCTGGTGGTGCAGTGGTTAAGCGCTGCGCTGTGGAGCTGTCGGCAGCACGCGATGCGAGTTCGACGCCCAGCCAGGGAGATTCCCACATGGCGCGGCAGACCTCTCCTGCCTCACCCGCTGCTCCCCTCAGCAGTGTATCTCTGATCTGCCTGTTCTGCTCCCCACTCTGTCTCTGGTGAACCCTCTCGCGGCCCCATGCCTCTGGCCTGTACCCCAGCTTTTATGTATAAATAAATAAATCTTTTAAAAAAAAAATACGTGAGCAGCCACCTGATACTGGTGACAAAAACACATACTAATACATGAGCAGACCACAAAGTGTTAAATAATACTAATTCAGATATTTTAAATGTGTTACAAAATTTGTTCAAATTATATGGATATAAGTTAAAGTAAGTGAATTCTGAAATTGCCTCAAAATCCATTCAAAGATATTTTAACATGTTGCAGTACAGCACTATGATCTATGGGTAAATGTAAAATAAACATGATTTCTGACATTAAGTATCTTGTCTATGAACTCTTACATACCTATTGTGATAAATAATAGGAATGTATTGGAAGTAGATGAGAGAGTAATGTAAATTATATTGGGAAGTCAATAAAAGCTTACCAGAAAAAAAGTGAACTATGAGTTGATATTTAAGGAGTGAGCAGACATTAGCTAATCAAAAAGGATAAGACAATTCAGGTAAAAAAGATATCATCTGAGAAGAGGGAAAAGAGATACAAAATGGCATTGCATATTCAGGTAACCCATAGACTCAGCATGGCTGGAGGAAAACTGACCACAAATAAAGATAATGTTATTGACATGTAGGAATAAAATAAGAGATTATGTTTGCATTTTATCTTGAGAGTAAAGAGACTCTGGAGGTTTAAATCAGCTGTGAAAGAAGGAAAAGAGTAGGACTTAAGAGTTTAAAAGATATAATGACTAAAAATTTCCTAAATTAGCAAAATACTAGAAAAGCATGCCTTGGGAATTAAAAAAGAAAAAGAAGGTCATAGCAAAGAACACTGTGGCAAAACTTTGGGGAAAAAAACAAATACAAAGAAAAAAATCCTAAAAGCAATGAAAAAAAAAGACACCTTGTATATAAGGAATACTACTCAGCCATATATACATATATACACACATATATATACACACACACACACACACACACACATATATATATATATAGAGAGAGAGAGAGAGAGAGAGAGACAGAGAGGGTGAGAGGGTGAGAGGGAGAGAGGGAAAGAGGGAGAGAAAGAGAGAGAGAGAGAGGGAGGGGAGGGGTTATGCTAAGCAAAATAAAGGCGAATGCAAATACCAGATGATTTCATTCATATGGGGAACAGAGAGAGAGAGAGAAAACAAAGGAACAGACAAAATTGAATCAAAACAATCCATAGAAATTTGACGGTCGCATTGACTCATTACCAGAGGAGATAGGCTGAAAGCGTAGGAAGGGACCCAAAAAACTGTGGTGGAAGACTGATTGCCTTGTAGGTGAGTGTGGTAACAGACATCTGAAGAGAGAAGAACCTATGTATCTAAATCAAAGAAATAGATAACAAAAAGAAACTTTTTTAAATTTTTCTTTAATTGGAGTGTATTCATTTTGCTGACTGTAAATAGATGACAAATAGCTATAGATAGATAGCTGACAGATAACAGACTAGATAGATAGGTAGGATAAATAAAGACAGATACTCCTTCAGTTTAAAAATACTAGCCATCCTTGAGCATGTAAGCTGATACAATACAAAAACACCCATGCACCAAGTTATTCATTGCAATATTGTTTGACAATGTGAGATATTGGAAATAAGCTATATACTCATAAAAATGAGAACAGGACTTTTTCAAATCTTACATACTTTATTAACTTCACTTTGCTTCTCATCCCAGCTAATAGAATTTTTTCAGCTCCTGTAATAGAAAAATTCCTGGAAATATTTCTTTTTATATTTGCTGTCTCATATTTTTATCCTTCCACTTTCTTTTAAAACCACTCCAATCAAATTTTCTATCCAACCAGCCACAGAAATTCAATTCAAAATACAAAAGACACCCATGTGGCTAATTCAATTATCAAATCTCAATTCCTTTCTTTCTTGACCTGTGGGCATAATTTGATAAAGTTAATCACTCCCTCCTCAAGCAAACACTTTATTCATTTGGATTCCAGGTCATTATACTCCCCTGATGTTCCTCCTACCTCATTAGACGCTCTTTCTCTATGTCTATTGTACCTTCATTCTGCTCCCTCCCATGTTTTTAATTTGAATGGTCCACAGCTTCCTTCTTGAGGTCTTCTCTAACTACATTCACTATTTTATGATTTCATCTAGTTTTGTGGCTTCAAATACAATATATATTCTGACAATTCCAAATACCAGATAATTCCAGAATCCAGATTTGTGCCCTTGGAAACCAAAATGTCCCTCTAGCCCTATCAGGTAATACTCCTCCTAAAACTCTTCCTGTAGGGGGTTATTAACCACTCCCTTTCCTGATGCCTTTTAAGTCCGCTGCTGCTGAAAGCTTGATGCCACAACCAGCTTCAGGGCACTACACCATATATCATTGCTTTCCCTGACGCTTTATTACATTTGCTTCAATCACCCACTCTGAGTGTGGCATCTGTCTAATGCATAATAATAAAATACTCAATTACCTTATAAGATATAGAGAATGGAAAAGAAATCTTATACTATCATCATTAATGGCCACATTGTACCTTAGACAGTAGTTGAAAGCACATCTTTTGCAATATTCATTATGAAAAGCTCAGAAAAATCAAATCTTCAAAAGTCACCTCTATTTAAGGAAATGAAAGTACATAAGCAGGAAAGAAAGCTATAGTAAGAATTATAGAATCTATTTAAATCTCCAAATGGATCAGACTGGTTAAACACCAGAAGAAAAGACACTGACATACAAGGGTTAGAGGCCATATCTGTAGAAACGAATAAACAATAAAACAAAAGTAATAATCTAATAATGAGCCAAATTCCAAAGATGCCAAAAGATAGGCACTCTAAAGATGCTGCCTGTGTAACTTTGTACATTGTACTTGTTCTATCTCTACATATATTATTGTGTAGGATTGTCAGAGAATTACATCTTTATTATTTTTAACTGCCGTTAATTTGAATATTCATTTAATCATGGGGCTCCTTCCTCTATCTGCAACTATATAAAAAATTAATTTGATAGTTTGCCTTCATTCAACCAACACCAAACTCTATGGACATGTACCCTCACTCTCAATTCTCCCCAGTCCCAGGAGACACACAGCTAGTGCTGTGTGTCACTGAATATAACATCAGTTACTGAAAAATAACATACTAATGCCCAGCAGAAGCCCTCCCAATAATAGCACAGGTCCAAGTAAGCTCCATGGAAGAGCTCAAGGTCAGACACACCTCAGTAGACACCCATAGTTATCAATGCAGTCTCAGAAAATTCCAGAAAGGAAACTGAGGATGAGCACACAACAGCAGACCTCTTATAGGCAGGACCTCCTCCTACTCACTGACTACCCAGCTACAGATTAGTTCTCTCTGACATATAGCACCATCTACTGGAAAAGTAGAGCTCTGCATTCTTAATTTTTAGAAGGCAAACAATGAAACCAAAAAAGGAAAGAAAAGAAAAACCAAGCAGCAACCTGAATCCTCAGGGAAATACTAAACCACAAAGAGAGAACAAATTTCCAGAACATAATCACAAAGACTCAGAAGATCTGTTCGTTTTATAAGATAGAGTTCAAAATTGCAATGATAAAGAATTTCAAACAAATGTATAAAGAAACGTATAAAGATGACTCAAAAAAAATATGAATGTCCTGAGGAATAAAATTATGAACAGAGGACGGACACTGAAGATTTAAATATAAGAAAATAACAGATATAGGCTAGAAAAAGATCAATAGAGGAGATAAAAAATTCTGGAGAAAGCCATGGAAGTAAAATAGACCAAAGGGAAGATAAAATCACAGACCTTAAAGATAATAACGCACAAAGAATACAGTTGTAAGAAGAAAGAGAGAGATGAAAGGGAAAAATTAGTAAAAACTTTAAGAATTAATCAACTCTATGAGGAAAGACAATAAGAACAATGGGTATCCCAGAGGGGGAAAGAGAGATACAGGAAGAGAGAAATTCTTTAAAGAAATAATAGAGGAAAAATGCCCATACCTGGAGAAGAAACTAAATATGCAAGTCCACAAACCGAAACACACATGTGTGCGCGTGCGCGCGCACACACACACACACACACACACACACACACACACCAGAGTACCTAAACAAAATAATCCTGTGTCAAGACACATAGAAGTGAAACATCCAAGAGTTCAAGACAAAGGGAGAATATTGAAGTTGGCTAGTGGGAAGAAGCAGACTACCTATAAAGGAACCCCAATCATGCTAACATCAGACTTCTCTAAAGAAGCACTATGGGCAAGGAGAGATGGAATGACATGATTAAAATACTTAAAGATTAAAAATTGCCAGTCAAGAATACTCTACATTGCAAAATTCTCCTTCTGATATGAGAGAGAAATAAAGACCTCAAACAAACATGAATGAGTGTTCAAACACCAGACATCACCCTCCCAAGAAATGTTCAATGAAGCCCTCTCTTCTAAACTGAAGAGATGTTCAACCCAACTGCACAAGCAAGTTATCACAAACTTGAGGTTAAAATATCAGCAATAGACTTTTATATATCAATAATTACTCTAAATGTAAACAGACTAAACTTAGCCATTAAAAGGCACAGAGCAGCTGGTGAGATTAAGAAACAGATTCCAGCTTTCTGCTGTCTCTAGGAAATGCACCTGAACACCAAAGATAAGCACAGGTTCAGAGTAAAGGAATTGAAAATAATTCTAAAAGTGAATGCAACCCAAATTAATGCAGAGATAACCATACTTATATCAGATAACATAGATTTTCAGCTAAAAATGGTAACAAGAGGCAGGCATGGATACTATATCATGACTAAGGGAACAATATATCAGGAGAACATAATATTCATCAAAGTATACTCACCAAATGAATAAGCACCAAAATATATAAGACAATCACTATCAAATATGAAAACAGATCTGAGAAAAATATATTCATAGAGGGGGATATCAACACTCTGTCTTCAGCCATGGACAGATAACCATGGACACAGAATAAATAAGGACATGAAAGTTTTAAACAAAAGTTTAAATCACATAGGTTTAATAGGTATTTATAGGGCACTGGACTCAGAAAAATGACTGAATACACATTTTTTCTCAAATGCACACTGTACATTCTCCAGGAATGACCATATATTGGGTCACAAGTATCAACAAATTCAAGAAGACTTAAATAATATCAAGCATCTCTGTCACCACACAAGTATCAAAATCAACCACAAAAAATCAAGCTTGTAAAACCTCTAATAAGTGGAGACTACAGAACACACTATTGAACGACTATTTGGGTTAATGAGGAAAACACAGAAAAAATCAAAAAATGCCTTAAGACAAATGACGATGAGGAAAAAATTTTCCAGAACTTATGCAACACAACAAAAGTAGTGCTAACAGGAAGTATACAGCCACACAGGCTCACACCAAAAAACAAAAAGATTTCAAATAACCTTCTCTCTCACCTCCAGACTCTAGAAAAAGGGGAGAAATAGTAGAAGAAACAATAAACAAAATAATAAAAATTAGAGGAGAAATCAATAAAATAGAAATAAAAAAGACATTTCAAATGATTAATGAAACCAAAAGCTGGGACTTTGAAATAACAAACAAAACAGACAAACTTCTAGCTAGGCTCATAAAGGAAAGAAAAGGGATAAAACTCAAATAAGGTAAGAAAAGAAAGAGAAGTTACAAAAAACATTGCTGAAATTCAGAAGATAGTAAGAGATTACTGTGATATATGCTAATAAGTGCAATAATCTAGAAAAGATGGACAAATTCTTAGAAGCTGACCCAACAATTCTTAGCAATTCTTAAAAATTGACCCAGCAATTCCACTTTTGAGTATCTACCCAAAGAATACAAAAACAGTAATATGAGGGAAACATTCATTTACCATTGTAGCAGTTTTACAAAAGCAAAGCTATGGGAATAACTCAAATGTCTCCAAAGAGATGAGTGGATAAGGAGGATATAGTTTATATACTCAAAGGAATATTATTCAGCTATCAAAAAGATAAACTTTTGCCATTTATGCCAACATACATGGAGCTAGAGTGTATTATGCTAAGCAAAATGAAAAAGAGAAATACTGCAATTTGTCTCCTTATGTGAAATATAGAGAAACCTAATAAAGGTTAAAATAAAGCCCAAGTGAGAACAAACCCTAGAAGCGGTCTATAGTACTGAAGCTACCAGAGAGGAAGTGGGAGGGGCAAGAACAAAGTGGGGAGAGAGCACAATGGACTATGGTGATAAACTATGGGCTTACCACCTGAAGGGAGATTCTATATTTTTAAAACACAAATGATGTAGACTAATGTTACTCAATAAAAACAAAAGAAAAAATGAATAAAGAGAATAAAGAAAGAAAAGAAAAAAACAACTAGTTATAATTTAACATTTTGTAATCGACTCAAATTAAACTCTCTTAAGCAATAAAGGACAAATTGTAGTTCACATAAATAAAACCCCAGTAGCAGGTCTGAATTCAAACTAATCATGATCCATTGGTTCAAACAATGTCACTATAAAACTAATTCCACTTTTACTTTCTACTGTCTTCTATGATGTTCTTAATCTTCAGGCTACACATTGCCTCTTATGCCCCACCAACACAAGTTTCAGATTATCCCCTGATCTGTAATTGTTACCGGAGTTCCAGCCCTCACATATTTATTCTTCATCATCCAAGGAAAGGGAAGTCTTTTTTCCTACCATACAAAATCTTGGAACACAGCGATCCCCAATATCCCCAAATGTATCATGTATCACACCCTGATATAACACTGGACCATTGGAATGGGATTTGACAACAAAGTAAAGCCAACAAAGATTCAACCATTTGCCAACCCAATAAATAAAAATGAAGATAGTGTGAACTCTTCAAAGGAAAATCAGGGCACTACTGGTTAGAGAAACAGGATTCAGTGCTGGGAAAGAACAATCGCATTTCTCCTACAAAGCACAAAATATGAGAAATTTAAAAAAAAAACTTAAAGGACAAAAAAAATCTTGTTTTACCCTTCTAACAGCTGGGGTCCCTATAGCAAAAGACATATTAGCAAGAGAAAAACAATTTTTATTAGCATGTATATGTATATGTGGGAGAAACCTCAGGAATGAATAACTCCAACAGCTAATTACTATCTTCTACAAAGAACAATAAATTTTTAGAGAAATGACAAGACAAAGGGAAGTTATTTTATGCTCCCAAGGATGGCAAAATGTGGGAAAATAAACATATAAAAGGAAACTAATGGATTTAAGTTTCTTTGCATATTTCTCTGATGCCCTCTCTGGGCTGCTAAGAGTCATTTCCAGTAAAGGAGAATTTATATCCTGCCTTTAAGCAAAAAAATGGAGAGAGTAGAGAAAGCCTTTCTGCATTTACTGCTTCTTAATTGCCTTCAGATCATAATAATTTTATGTCAAAGAGGCATATTTTAGGGTGACATATTCCAGTTTCCTCTAAGATCTAAGTGGAGGAATTAGTTATAACCAGGGAATCATTTAGCTTATTATACAAATCAGAGAGTACTTTTGATAGTGACCGTAGACGCTAAGAATAATTAGGCTAACATGAGTTATAAAATTGAACAGTCCCAGACAACCTGGAAACATACTCCCTTTGGAGCACCAGACCCTAGCTTCCAATTGAGGTCATCTCTACCTTGATGTTTCAAGGCACCAAGAGCTGAATGACTAAATCATTTCAAACCCTCCCCAAAGCTTAGCCCCCTTCCAGTGATACCTTTCTTATTGAATGATGCCATCATCTAAGCCAGTCTAAAAAATTTGCTTTGTAAATGTTTCAATTCATCCAAACTCCCCTTTTATATTACAATCTCCCTAAGTAGGTCACTGCCTTAGTCAGCTCTGGCTGCTATAACAAAATATCATAGACTAGGTGGCTTAAACAACAAGACATTTATTTCTCACAGTTCAGGAAATTGGGAAATCCAAAGCACAGGCAGCTTTAGTGTCTAGGAGGCCCCTCTTCCTGATCGGCAGCTGACTGCCTCTTGTGTTCTCACATGCCTACCATCAGTGCGTAATTTGCTTAGGGAGAAAGAGAGCGCTCTGTTTCCTCCTCTCCTAAGAACACGGGAAGAAGATATGTGCACATCATATATCTGATAAGGGATTAATATCCATAATATACAAAGAACAATTAAAACTTAATTATAAACAACCTGATTTTAAAAATGGACACAGAATTTAAATGTTTAAGCACCATAAGCCAGAATCCATGATTTATGTGTACCTTTGTTATCTCACTAAATAGTACTATGATTTTATTTGCTTTCATCTCCTTTCTTCTCCTTTCCATAATGCCTGAAGGACTAGAGTTAGGTATATTTCTTGGCAGTTAAAAAATAATTTGTTGTATTAAATAAACACCATTTGTGACTTTATCTGCTTCTGAACCAGGGGTGTACTGGGCGAGAGGACAGAGAGATGCGACAACACATGGCACAGCATTTGTACCAAGCAAGTAGTCTTTATTCAGAGAACGTGTGTGTTGTGTGTGTGTCCTTTTCTGCAGATGCACACTAGATTATTTTTCCCAATGTCATTATAGCTGATCTGAAAGTAAACATTTCAAGAAACAATTCATCCTACAGAAAATGGAATAGATAAGATACCATACATTATGCAAGGTCTTTAATACTTTGCATAAAAGGTTAGCAGAGCATCTGCTTGAGGCCCTTTGGAAGAAGAGAGTGCTGTCATATATAATGTTCTAAGTCTCCCTTTGTCTTCTGGAATAAAAATGAAGCAATTAATGTGGGTTTTACACTTTATCACCCAAAGGACTTACTTTATCCACATTCAGAAATGATTTTTCTTTCAAGTCATGGTATGCCTGTGAATTCTCCACAAGAATCCACAAGTCCTTGACAACATAAGATATGCATACTTAAATGAAGAAGCTAATAAACATACTGAAACTCAGGGAGCTAGAACTATAGCATCTGCAGCACCAGAATAAGTGGTTGCACATGTTAGTTATGCAACAATGAGCAAATGAATTAATAAGTGAATGGATACTGGGGTTTTGCCCTATGTGTTTGACTCATATCTTCTCAATATGGGCGTTTTCCAGGACACTTTTTCAATAAAATCATAGCTGCTTAAGAGAGAACAGCTATCTCGTGTCTCAAATGCACTGCTCATAGAAAAAGGAACATTTTATTCATTTCACTTATCTTTCATATGTCAGCATTTGCTCTCTAAAATCAGGACAAAAGTTGTTAGAGCTAAGATCGTAATCCTTCCCTAGATAACAATCAAACTCCAAAAATGAATGACATTTTGGAGAAAATATATGCCCATATATGATGATATATATCTTTAAAAACATGAGAATGCCTATATGATGCATGTCATGACCAAATAAAATTGCTTTCTTCCTGTCAGTAATGACCCTGGCATCCCTGATGTGTAACTTACATTTAACTGGCAACATTCTGGGTTGCTCATATTAACTGCAACAGTCTGAACAGCTTGAACTTCAATAAAATGTGCATTAAGTGACTGAGTTAATTTAACCTCATTAATCCTCAACCCAATAGAACCATCCCAAGCCTTCCAAGCAGCCTCTGCTTCAACTAAAACATAAACATGTCCCTGTAGGAAATCAACACCCAGAATGTGCTGAAACTCTAGCTTCCAAGTAGTCACTGAGGGGTAAATGTCTGCATAATTGCCAGGACCAGGCTCCAATTGCATTGTATGATTCACTCATTACATTATTCTTACCAATGGTGAGACAAGTGCCCTAAAAATAAATTTCTGTCTGAACTTTTTCTTGGTGCTCCTTCTCTTGAATAAATGCTCTAATTCATCACAGATTAGGATACATGTTCAAGATACTTCTTTTTCCTCATAAGAAACATATTCGTTGTATGTTTATATTCCGTTGTATGTATATACCACATCTTCATAACACACTCATCTGCCTTTAGGTTGTTTCTATAACTTGGTTATTGTAAATAATGCTTGGTTATTGTAGGAGTGCATACGTCCCTTCAAATTAGTGTTTTTTCATTCTTCAGATAGATACCAAGGAATGGAGTTCCTGGACATATACTATGTTTATATATTGCTCATTATTAACTAAAACATCATTATCCTATATGCATGACTGTAATTTAGTTATAGAAATGAATTTTTTTCCTTTGGCTTTATTTATTATATACAGGTAACAATTAAAGCAAAACTACTGTTGTTATTCTACCACCTTTGTTAAGCTAGCAGTTTCCAAAGTGTCATAGTTGGGTTTTTTCCTGACTTTTTAAAAAATAAATTAATGTAAAATTCAAATTTAGGGTGCATTTGTCCTTCTGAATTTTCATCAGTAAATTTTCATCATAAGGTTATGGTTCCATAAAGCAAACAAGTGACTCAAACTTTGGAGATGCCAACACATTTTTTTTTTTTTTAGTAGTAATGAAATGTAAATTAAAACACCTTCTTGCTTGGTTAGTTCTAATATTTTTCATACCAGGTAAACTTTTTACTGGCAAACAATTTAAACAGTTATTTCATTTATAACTGCCAGTTTCAAAAATATGATTGTACTCAAGTATAACACACTTTAAAAATATGTCATGCCAGTACAGTTTTGTCATACTCTTAGAAGACAGCTTTTAAATTACTGTTTAACCAAGTACAATTTTACCCCAAGAAACAATTTATGAAAATAACATAAATCAGATGTGATAAAATCAGTAATAAATTTTGTGAATGAAGGATTTTAGAAAAGATAAGCTATCTTTCAAGAAGACAAAACAATTTACATTTCCAAACTACAGTGCACATAACATCCTTTAAATCACGTGCAAATTGTTGGAAAATATAAATACGTGCATATCTCTGGTATTATGGCCAAAATATCTTTCTCGGTAACTACTTACCTTTACGAACACGTCTGCATGCTTTGTAGGAAACTGTTTCCCTTTCTGAAATAGCTTTTTGCAAAATATTTATGAAGTAAAATAAAATGGCAACTTATTTTTGTAAATATCTTAATATCCCTGCTATTTTCAATTTCTGACTTCTACTTCTTGTGGATTATAAACTATTCTTTCTGAATAACAGCTTTTTAATGCACATTATTAATATAAGGTAACTCCCTGAGAAAATGGTAGGCTAGGACATTTCAAGGTATCCCATCAACACTTTAAATATGTTCCCCACATCTATTTTATTACTCTAATGTCCTTTCACCTAGACTTAGTGTCATTAATAAATAAATATATATCCTTCATCATTCTGGGATTCCTAACATCTGCCTGAGGCTCCCTTGAGAAACTGGTGCCACACACTTTCAAAATTTGTTACAGACAAATGACTTCTTTGGAGTTTATCTATAACAACAACAAAAAAAATCTTTCTAATCTCTCAGTATGTTTTCTACCATAAATATATCAAATACTAACATAACAGTAAATTATTAAAAGTCATAGATCCCAGTATAACTTTATTTCATGTCCATACAATTACATAATTCTTACCTAGGAAGTATTTCAAATAAGCATCAGAAAAAAGTGTGATTGTAAGGCAAAACTACGTTATGTCATTTGTTTATTATCACATGAATTGGTTAGGGAAGGAAAAAAGATACACTTAATTTATTTCAACCAAAGGGAGATTGTTGCAGTGATAGAGGAATTGAACCAGAACCAGCTCTAAGGGTTGGTTAACTTTTCTCTCCCTCAAGAGCGAAATTAGTTTTCTCAGAGTCTCTGTTCTCTCTCGTTACCCACATCATTCATCTTTGCTATGCAATTTTCTGTTTATTCATTTTTTTCTCCCCACAACAAGTCAGTTTGTATATTATTTCAATGCATCAATTATCAAACAACAAGCTTTTGGCTCCTATACCTGCATATGGACTCTGTGTTTTCCAGTTCAAATTCCCAAATCTGAGATTCTGATAGACTCAATTCACATGTTTACAACAGAACAAGTCACAGGCTGCTATACAGCCAATCTACTGGTTACACTCCTTTTACTATCAATTCCCATTCCTGATCCATTGAATTGTAACCAGGAGATAGGCTCTTCAGGTGCAAAAACAATCACCAAAGTATCAGGGACTTTGGTAACAGGGACTGTGTGAAATGTGTTTTAGCTAGAATAATTGTGTGATAATAGCAAGCATTACACTTTTAAATAATGACATCCTTATTGTACACACAAAAATACACTTATTTGATTGGCTATTTTAATAATGCAGCCTACAGCAAATCGTATATAGGAATAAAATCAAGTGAATTTCTGAAATACCAATTCAAATCTTGTAAAACTGACCAGAAAATTTTGAAATTGATATTTGAGAATCTTTTCCAAACTTATTTAAGGAACAGACACCATTTTTCCAATAATACTTGCAAAATATTTCCACCTGGAATTAAATTTATAATACTGCCTGAAAAGTAGAATAGCAATTAGGGATAAAGTCTCATAATATTGCCTCTTTAAACATTGACACTATTTTAAAATTCAAAATTTACTGAGTCTGCTACAAGTTTTAGTATATCTTGATATAATTTCATGTTACTGAATATGATGAAACTATCATATTTTTGTGACATAGCTCAGATATGATCTACCTGACCAATGAGTACAGATGCATATTGTATTCTGTTGAATAAGATTTTGTGATATTCAACATACTGCACATAGTTTTCACTTTTTGTTGAATGTTAGAATGGAATTCTGGTCAGTAATAAGAATACTTAATGTTATGTAATGCTTTATAAGTTGCAACATGCTTTACATACATTACCTCATATGTTGCACTGCAGCATTTGTTTAGGAAAGGCAGAAAATAGAAATTATAAAGTCCAAGTAATGTAACTTATAAGTAGCCAGCCAGGATTCAAACCTATAAATCCATACCACAGTACTCTTCTCCCAAAGAGACATAATTTAATCAATGGAGTAAGCAACAAGAAGGGGGGAAGTTCATAAAATTCTACAATCTGGGATCATCAGAATAATATCAAGACCCAGGAAAGGGAAGGTAACTAAAAATTCATACTGAAGTGCTCTCAAAGGATGTCATCTTAATTTCTTTCAAACTTGATCTCTTTAGATTGAACATAAAACCAAATTCAATTTCATTTTAGATACAAACTTCAAAAACTTGAGACTAGATTGTTGAACACCATGGAAAAGAATTCTGAATCGTATTTAAACCCAGTAAGAAGAGTGCCATGGTGGATTAGGAATATCTGTCATGAGTGCAGGATTTGAGAAAGGAAGTATGGGTGCTTCATAATTGCCAGAGTTGATTTGGACTTTCCAACATCTAGTTAGTATATAGGACTAGAAATCATAAAGATCCAAAGTGACCAATCCTCCAATCATCAGTGAATATCTGAGATGTCTGCAGGTGGTACAATAGCTTCTCCACGCTGTGAACTTGGTCAGGGGTCCATCTTTAAAAACTAACTCAAAAAAATAAATAAATAAAAAATAAAAACTAACTCAAAGTAATGTGAAGACAAATCAAGAATTAACTCTATAGCTACTGTGTTTCTACTATGGATAATTGCTTTAAAGAAGACATGTCAACAATTTGGGGGTAAGTCAGTTCCTAGTAAATACTACCCCTTATTTTTCTTTGCTCAGCACAGAGTCAAGTAGAGGAAGATTTGGATAGGAAGGTAAGAGAAAGTACTAGTTCAGAAATACTTCTCAGCTGTGTCTAAGAGGTTTGAATTTTAATGTACACTTACTTCTTCTCAAAGCTAGTCTCCTAACTCTTCAAAGGCCCATACCTATAGAAGCAAAGGCAGGAGAGATAGGACCTTTGTGACCAGTTCTTTGCTCAGCCATGAACTCCAAAATAGGAGATTAGGATGAAACACAGGTAACATAAGCACCTTCTATGCCATTTGCTCTCAGTTCTCAATTTTTCATTCGACTAGGAGATCAAGTCTTCAGTAAAATGAAAAGTATTTCCTCTGCAAAGAAATCTAGAAACACCCTGTTCAGACTGTAGGATTCTGTCTGTGCTCACACATCTGATTTTTTTACTAGTGTATAATACAATGATTTCACCAAAGGTTTTTTCATATATTTTATCAAAAACAGCACAATTATGAGACCTCATAATATTAAAGCAATAACTTTTAAGAAATATTATTCATATTCACTAGTCTGCCATTAAACAAATTCATAAATGATTAAAATTAAAATATACTTGTCAAAAGAAAGATGAATTAGAAACTCAGTGACAAGTTTATTAGGCATTCTTTTTACTCATTAGGGTACAACATTTCTATAACTAACAAAAGTTTTATGGATATGCTATGAAATAAAATTCTATAATGCAAAATATTTTATTGCACTCCATAGAATTCATTATTACCTATAATTCAAAGAACTATGAAATCAAATTATAGAACACTATGTATAGCACTACCCTTTAATATTAAAGTCAGTAAATTTATATGTAGATATTTTATAAGCAAAAAATTTCTATAAGGATAAATATCACCCTGAAAATAATCATACCTGTTGGAATTTTATAAGACTGCATTAATTTTATTATCAAGAGAAATAATAAAGATAACTTGAGGACATGTAAGCAATTTTTGCCACATTTATACTTTGAAATATATCACAAACAACAGCATTCCTCCATGACTTTAATCTATGAAAATAAAATCTGTTATAGTGATAATTTCTTAGGAAATTTCTACATGTAAAGTCTAATTTTTAAGAATCTTTATGACTTAATATGCACAATAATCACCTATTCTTCAGGAAGAGTTTACATAGGAATGCAATTTGGTTTTGTCTCTCAAGTAGAAAATCTAAATATACATTAATACTTAACATGACTAACACAACATGAGGTTTAGAAACACATGTTAGAATAACATATATTTTCAAAATAAATCTAACCTACTGCCCTACTTCAATGAGAATTAGTAACTTACATAATGTTTTGTTGTTTGTGGCAATTTTTATGATTTCCAATCCAATGTTCTCTTAGAGTAGATTAAGAATAACGACTTGAAGCATTCAGATAATAATTCTAAACCAACTGAATAATTAGCCCATTTTTGGAATATCAAAACCCTCCAAATAGCATGTACGAATCCATTATTTTACATTAAACTAGTGTGTTACACATATCATATTAAACTGATAAATCATATTACAATTAGAATCTACTATTTAAAAGCAAGGACACAAAAGAACAACAGTGAGAAGAGAGCCAAGATATGGAACACTGGCAAAAGGAAAACTTTTCAGGCAAGGGTTTCAAATTAAAAGTTTGGAAACAATCTACAATCCTACAACCCTACAATCCTATTTCTGCCTCAAAGGCATAAATAGCCATATATAGATAAAATAGACATTCGGATTTAAAGAAAACAAGAGATGATAGAGATGATTAATATATAATACACTAAAGATGCCAATGAAAACTACTACAAATAATAAATCAGTAAGGTGAAGTGGCAGACTACAAAATCAACATACAAAAATCTGTTACATTCTATTATGCAAACAATGAATGGCAAGATAACAATTTCATTGACAATTGCATAAAAAGAAATATCTATGAATAAACTTAAAGGTAGCAAAAGAAAAGTCCACAAAAACTTATTATTAAAATAGATGAAAAAAAAAACAAAATAGAAAGATATTTCTTACTCATAGTTTGGAAAATTAACATTGGAAAATGGCCACCTTATGCCAAGCCATATACAGATGAAATGCAATCTAATCAATATTTAAAGTCATCTTCAAAGAAACAGAGCTAACAATACTGAATTTGTTATGTAACCACAAAGATCCAAAACAACCAAAGCAATCTTAACCAAAAAGAACAGAACCTCCCAAACTTCAAACTATGTACAAAGCAATAGGAATCAAAACAATGGGGTAATAGGATAAAAATAGACATACAGACCAATGGAATAGAATTGAGAGCTCATAAAGTACACCCACACATATATGGACACTTAATTTATAAAGGACTCAAGAGTATATTACAGAAGGGAAAATCTCTTCAACATGGTATTGGGAAAGCTTGACAGTAATATGTAGAAGAATGAAATTAGACCACTATCTCATGATAGACACAGAGATAAACTCAAAATGGCTGAAAGACCTAACACAGAATAAAATAGGCAAAACACTATGCAACACTGGCTTCAGTGATGTCTTTGGGGACTCAGCTACAATATCACAGGAAACAGAAGCAAATATGAACATATGAAAGTATAGTAAAAAAAAATCAAAACTTTGGCACAGCAAAAGAAACTATCATTAACTGAAAAGATGCCCTACTAAATGGGAGGAAATATTTTCACATGAAACATCCAACAAAGGTCTAATTGCCAGTATCTACAGAGAGCTCTGTAAGAACTGAAAAGTGAGAAAACACATAACCCAGTTGAAAATGGACAGCTCTAAGTAGACATTTCTCCAAAGAAGATATACAGATATCCACCAAACACATGGGGGGTGGGGGGAAAGTCATCATCACAACATTAGGGAAATTCAGATCTAAGCCACAATGAGATACCATTTTCAATCTGTGAGAATGGCCCATATCAAAATTAGCAGAAACAAGTTTTGGTGGGTATGAAGAAAAATGAAACTTCATACACTGTCGGTGGGAATGTGGACTGGTCCAGTCCCTAAAGAAAATGGTATGGGGCCTCCCTGGTGGCACAGCGGTTGAGCGCTGCGCTGTGGAGCTGTAGGCGGCGGCAACGCGAGTTCAACGCCCGGTTGGGGAGAATCCCACATGGTGGGGCGGACCTCTCCTGCCTCGCCTGCTGCTCCCCTCAGCAGTGTACTTCTGGTCTGCCTGTTCTGCTCCCTACTCTGTTTCTGGTGAACCCTCTCGCTGCCCCACGCCTCTGGCCTGTACCCCAGCTTGTATGTAAAAAAAAAAAAAAAGAAAAGAAAATGGTATGGAGGGTTCTCAAAATATTAAAAATAGATCCAACAACTATACTCTTAGATATTTATTTGAAGAACACAAAAGCACTAATTTGAAGGAATACATATTCTCCTATGTTCACTATGTTATTTGGAGAAAATAAAAGAACCAATAGGTCATAGGCTCAAGAAAACTAAGCAGATAAAAGCGGGGGGAGAAAAAATGACAAGAGAAGAAACTTAGGTAATTTTCAAAGGTTCATACTCCAAAAGAAGCACCTTCCTGGTGGCGCCGCAGTTAAGCACTGCACTGTGGAGCTGGCTACCAGAGTTCTATATCAGGCCGGGGAGATTCCCACATGGTGCCACAGAACTTTCCTGCCTTGCCTGCTGCTCCTCTCAACAGTGTACTTCAGTAGAACTGCCTGTTTTGCTCCCCACTCTGTCTCTGGTGAACCCTCTCGCCGCCCCACACCTCTGGCCTGTACCCCAGCTTGTATGCGTAAATACATAAATCTTTAAAAAAAAAAAAAAAGCACAATGATACTTAAGTGAAAAAATATTCTACAAGATCACAAGAACAGAGAAAAAATATTCTACAAGAACAGAACAATTTTTAAGATATAAGATGGTAAATGCCTAAAGAACATAGGGAGTACTAGAAGATAGTATTGGAAAGGTATTTGGGATGATCATTTGAAATAACACTCAGCAAAATTATTTAAATTTATAAAAGCAAATGGAACTCCCCTACAGGAAAACTCACCACAGCCTGAAAGAATGTGATCTCACAGTATATGAACAATGAACAACTCTCCATGTTTTTTTTTTTAAATACTCTTCAACATCTCTTGAGTAACATCTCTTGAGAACTGTGATGACAGAGTTAGTCCCCAGAGCCTTTGATAATTTGTGAAACTACAGACTAAAATAAAATTCAGAACTATTTTATGTATTCCTTTTAATGAGCTCCTTTGCTAGAACTACTTCTATCATTTAAAAATCCCAGATTGTCTTGATATCAATACTTGAAATTTTTGTATTTTAAAAAAGACTCAAATGTTTAGATACCAAGAAGTCCCAGGTGTTTTGAAACCCAGAGTTTCATTTTACATTGCTTCCTTGTCCCTTTAATGCAATTCTATGACTCACTATGCCTCGAGATTTGATCTGTGTGTTGTCCAAACGCTGCCGGTAGCCTAGTGAAAGATTTAATATTGTTTATTGCCAAACATATCTCCAAAAGTTTTAAACCTCTTATATCTCCATTACTTATTTGTAAAGCAGGCTAATACAATATTGGAGTCAGAGTGAGTCAATACAGAAGCAATTCTGAATAAGGAAGGAAACATGGCAGTTGTTGGAGTCTTAGCAGAATATAAAAACTATTTTTCCAAACTTCTAAGGATAGGCGAGACTTAAATGTTTTAGTTGTAGTTTTTTTTTCTTCTACAACATTTGTAAACAGATTCTTGAAAGGGAATTTATTTACTATGTCTAATTTATGGGAGCTTGAATTTTACTTTTAAAGGAATTACAATAGAGAACAAGTAATTAAGAGAGTAAGATCTTAGTTCCAGTTCTGGCATTTATTTTGTCAATATATTAAACACACACTTAGATACTATGAACTGTTACTACAAATACTGAGATACTATGAATGTGTTAAGTGGATACATACATGATGCCCTCCTTAGGAAGTGAGATCAAATTATCTACCCCATGAGTTTGTATGTTTTCCACAAAATTTTATGCCCTTGATTAAAAGGTGAAATCAGACCTTTAAATACGTCATTTCAGGAAAATGACTCAAATTGTGTGAATAATTATTGCAGAGTGCAGACTCTACTTCATCTCAAAACTTGATTTTAACTATTAAACAAAACCACATTTATCCTGAGAAATATAGGGATACCAAGTCAATTAATGTTCGTTGGAGTTAAATATAACCTTAGCCACTGTCTTTTATAAACTAATTATTTGGAATGTTAACTACTACTTTGTTATTGCTCAAGGTAGAAGTTTTGATAAGTCAATGAATGCTACTTGATAACACTTTCATGTGATAGCAAAGGGTTTCAATTTGTATATCCAGTTCTGATAAGCATCCTCTATACTGATCCCTTGACCTTTTTTCTGGGCCTCTTATTTCTCGGTCTCCGCATCACCGTATACGTAAGACAATTCCTGAAGTATTTTGAGTAGTATTGATTACTAAAGTAGCAAAATGAATAACACGAGAAAGCAAAAACTTTTCACTTGATTAGGGAAATCACAGAATATAGCTTTCTTCGTATCTATTAATAAAGACATAGAAAGTAAGAAAACAATCCATCTAGTTATTAGTTCCTAAATATCCCTGAGACATTTTTGTTATATTCTGTTCAATTTTGCTCAGTTGAGGAGCACTGTGAAAGCTATTAAGGTTTAAAAACTCTGACATTCACAATAAGTAGGGATGGGTGGATACTTTGCTTAATTATAGATATTTGACTTAGGGAAATGGATAGCAGCACAATAATTGCGGGTATTTTGTTTAAGACAGAAATTACAGTGCACAAAAATTCAGTTCAATTCTTCTGGTATAATCTCTTCCCTCCCCATTTAAAATAATTATTTTGCTTTGCATCCATGAGGGCAACCATTAAATCTTAAATGCTCCTTTTATGTGAATATAGTTTGCTTTTCTCTCAGATTTAAATCACTCAATATCTTTTCAATGTCTCTTGCTTCTGTTTTGCATCCAAAATAATCAATAATAATTCATTTCATCCTATCAGATTCTAATTCTTAAATCAAATATTCTATCTACCTCTTCTTACAATCATTTTTTAAGTGCACTCCAAATTTTATTCTGTTAACTAGTACAAGCACCAATACCCAATGGGATAACCACTCAAGACAAAACTTGAAATTTACTTCTTCCCTCATTGAAGCTTGCCTTGTCTTATTTATCCCCAAGTTGGTCTAGAGATTAAACCCAATCCCAAACAAAATCCCAATGGGTTTCTACACATAAACTGGCATGCTGGCCCTAAAACTCGTATGGAAATGGAAAGATCTGAAAATAGTCAAAATAATCTCATGTCTTAGCTATTATAAATAATGCTGCAATAAATACTGTAGATTTCTGAGCTGATGCTTTCACCTTCCTTGAGTAGATGTTCAAGAGTGGGATTAGATTGCTGGGTCACTATATTTCCACTTTTAGTTTTTTAAGATAAATCCAGTTTGCTTTTTAAAATGGCTGTACTAGTTTACATTCCCACTAATAATGTAATAACGCTCCCTCATTCTTTACATCCCCTCCAGCTCTTGTTAGGGGTCTTTTTAATATTTGCCTCTCGCATATGTGTGAGCTGTTATCTCCTTGTTATTCTATGCTGAATCTCCCTTACTAAAAGTGATGATGAACATTTTTCCATTCATCTATTGGCCTTCTGAACATCCTCTTTGGTCAACTATACAGTCAGATCTGCTGTTAAATGGGTTAGTATTTTTTACTGTTAAGTTATTTTTCTGTATTTTGAGTATTAATTCTGACAATTGTTAATGTGCAAACATTTTCTTCCATTCAGCAGGATGTCCTTTTAATTTAATTAATTTTCTTTCACTGTCCACTTATTCAGCTGAGCCAATAATTTTGTCATAACTATCTTAGACAGTTACAATAGATACAAAGATATTTAACACAGGTTTACCATCCTTTTCCTTTAGTTTCAACAGCTTTGATTAAAAGTTTCAAGCAGTGATTATCTCAGTACAAAGTCAGTTGTCACTAAATACTCACTCCACTTATAGTGACAAAATTCTAGATGATCAATATGATGACAACCAGAACATAGATGATTGACATATAAGCATAAATAGTGAATCGAAATATTTTTAAAGAGTTAAATTTATTCTCCATTTTGTCCAACAGCTGGCAAAGCTACAGTTGGCAACTCTGAGGGAACTATTTCCCATATGCAGGTGGTAGAAGAGAATTAAATTATAAACACATGAAAACGTGGTGTTCAGCTATTCCATAGTGCTCCAGTGTTAGCCAAGAAAGAAGTGGAATTTCTCTTGGCTTGAATTTCCTGAGATTTTATATGTTAACCAGATGAGTTCAAATTAGGGACAAAAATTCTCACACAAACAAAACAAAACAAAAAGGATATGCCTGTTCCTTTCTGTCTCTACTATTTTATGTCAAGACACTGATATTTACTTAGTTTTATTTTTAAGGTAATTGTTTTATGTTTTATTGAAGAAACAAGTTACTCAAAAGTTAACCAATTGTAGGCAAAGGGAAGAAACATGCTAGATGTCCAGTACGTTTTTGGCAGAGGACTGAGTAATGAAGGCTCCGCCCAAGAAATATTTAGAACTCAGGCTTTCTGTACTTCTCTATGGCTTGATTTCTCATGAGTCACTTTCCAAAGAACTGTGAAAACCAAATGAAATAAGATTCTTTTTACTATCTAGTTTCAGCTCTTCTTTCAGAGAAGATGTAGTGAAAATATAATTTTTAGATCTCTCTGAAAACTTCTCTTGAAATGCATTGTCATATTGCCTGTTCTTGGTCCTCTTCCATGTACTGTTTCTTCAAGTATTTTCTCATTTCCAAACAAGATCACTGCAAAAACCAAAAACTTGCAGAATACACGAATTCATCACTGATCTGGGAGGGCTGAAGCAGTTTTCGCCAGGGAAGACACTCCACCCCCCGCTGGCAGCCTGGGCACCAGGGCGGGGCCAGCTCCGCTTGACAAAGACTCAGCATCTTCCGCAGTTGCCCCCAAATTTATTCAGTTTTAATGCTGACTGACGTGGCTAAGGCTAACTGCTGAGTCTTTGTATTTCCTTTTCTCTCCTAGTAAATACTTCTGATATAATTTAATAACTTTCAAGTTCTCCTTACAATTTTTTTGATTTATTTTTTTTTTACTTATATCCTTTACAATATTTTGTATTCCCCATAGGTTTCCCACCACCAAATCACCCGTGAACCATCACCATTGTCCCTTGTGCTCTTTCCCTCCCCCTTTTTCCCCTTTAAAAAGTCTCTAATTTATGGATGCCTGCTAGTTCTGTTTTTGTTTTTGTTTTGTGTGTTATTTTCTCCAATGTGGTACATAACACAATGGAATACTATTCAGCAAACAAAAAAGATAAACACATGCAGTTCACAGCAACATGGATGGAGCTAGAAGGGATCATGCTCAGCAAAATAAGCCAGAAAGAAAAAGAAAAACATCGTATGTTTTCACTTACAGAAGGAATATAGGGGAGCCAAATAAGAGATCTCCACACAAATTTTGACAAAAATTTTGTCAAAATTTTGAAAACGAAAACAAAAGTTAAAGTGATACCTTCTGGGCCTCCCTGGTGGTGCAGCAGTTAAGCGCTGTGCTGTGGAACTGGCAGCAGTGGCAACGCGAGCTCCAAGTCCAGCCGGGGAGATTCCCACATGGCACAGCAGCCCTCTCCTGCCTCGCCCTCTGCTCCCTCAGCAGTGTATTTCCATCAGTCTGCCTGTTCTGCTCCCCACTCTGTCTCTGGTGAACCCTCTTGCCACCCCATGCCTCTGGCCTGCACCCCAGCTTGTATGCAAAAATAAATAAATCTTAAAAAAGTAAAGTGATACCAACTATCGCCCATGAGATAGGAAACTTAAGGATTCTAAAAATGTGAAAATTATGTCCATAAATACAGAAAAGTTGATGATTAAATATGATAGGCCCCTTTGATAAAAAGTGTTAGAGTGGAGGTTTTTTGTATTTTTTAATCTATCATCCATTACTTTTCACTTCCTATTTATTCGATTTGGGTAGTATTTGCTCAGTAACATATTTTAAGTCTGTTGCTGCACTTCCTACTTATTACTGTTCTGTGTTACTGGAGAAAATATGTTTTAAAATAACATAACTGGACAAAAAGAGACAATATAAATTGAATTCCAAGTCTAAATATATGATATAATTAATGTCACAGAGTATACTTCAACAAAGCATACTACAAATAAAACATAAAAGACATGGAGATGATATTTGAGCTCAGTTGTATGTATACACAGGTATTCTTTTAACTGTAAGAATTAAGAGAAGACAGAACTTTATCCTAAACAAGTAACATAAATTTAGTGACATCAAAATAATGCTTCAAAGAGCAATGCCAACTTCCTTCCCCCCAAATCTCTCACTCTTCACTATAAGTCAGAGTGTTTCCATGATAGTTTTCTAACTTAAAATGAACATTACATTAAAGTGATGAAATAACAGTGACTCCTTGCAGATCATAACTGCCTAGACTTGAGCCCTGGCTTTTCTTGCTGCCTCCGAATAATTCAAAGTGTTGGAACAAACTTCACGCTGATTTTCCAAACAGTATGTATACCTCATTACCTGGATTCAACCTCCCCTGTCACCAACATTAGGGGTCTAATTCTATGAGACAACCAAGATTGTTATATCAGAAACAAGGTTTCTCCTCTCCAATAGCTTTTAACATTTCTAGCATTTGATGTCTTCTTTAATAGATTACCTACCATCAGCTTTGCCCGTCTAATCTTTGAACAAACATTCACAGAGCTCCTGTTCTGGCTCAGAATCAGAATCAGGCATGTCCCTGACAATGCAAAAGACAGACTCCTTCTCCCTTTCCAGAGATGAGACAATTAATATGAACATTGACACATGGCAAATACAAGTTTGATCTTGTGGTCTCTCACTCATCACTTAAAATTCACATTCAAGCATACCTTGACCACACTGCCTCAAAACAATATTTCATAATTAGGTATTTAAAGTATTTCATAGAAATGTAACTTTTAGAGATATATGTACATATATCTTTTTCATGTCTTGCAATGCCACCAAATGATGGGAAAAAAAAACAGTAATTTGGCTGTAGCCTTAACTATGATTCAGAGAGAAGATTCCACAATTTAGTCCCTTTCTGGTTATAAAATAAAGCATAGGAAAGGTAAAGTGCATCGTAAAAATTATTTTAGTGGGTTTTTTTGTTTCCTACTTAATTCCGATAGCTTCGTAACAGATAATTTGAAGGAGTTACTCCATCAATTTTTGTTTTCCACCAATAAATGGTAGGAAAAATATTTTGATTTCCTGTCCTCATGAGTCCTTACAAATCACCTGGGAGCAAAAAATGAAAAAGATAAAATAAACCTTGTCCAAGCAGTTCAACATCACAGGTATTTTGTATTTGTTTTATTGTTTATCTTTTGTTTCTTGAGGTAAAGTGGGTTTACATCATTACATCTTTGAGGGTTTTAAGTTCAAACCTCCACAAATGTGTATCTTCACACCACACCCAAAACCAGTGACACTGGGTATTTTTAAAATTATCTTCAGTAAATCTAATGTGCAGTCAGGATAAGTGGTAATTTGTAAATCAACATAACATTTACTTACATATTTCTCTGCTCTCACTGCCAAATTCTCCCCAACACTAACTGCTTTCTCAATTCCAGAGTTTCACATAGAATTTTTTTGATAGAGCATATATAATTTGAACATTTCAATTTTCCCTTCTTCAGGATGTTAGCAGATACTTTTTATTTGTACTGTCAGATAACTCTATTTCCTTTGTGCTTATTCTAGTTTCTAAACTACCTGAAAAGGCCTGCCTGGATCATTTCTGACTTTTGCAACCAAGTATTTCATTGCTGCCTTAACTTACAAAATGTCATCCCAGAGCCTATTTGACAAGCATTACAGATTTCACTTTGATGATTTGAGCAATCTGAAGCAAAGTGTTTCCACTGACACAGTACCATTGCTTGCAGGTTTCCACTGCTCATAACAAATGGCAGCACATTTTCTGTGGGACAGAAAACAACCAGGCTTTCTAGTTGTATCTAAACATACATATGGGGAACCTATGGCCCCAAAGATATATTTTTCTATAGAAAATCATTAAAAGGGAAATGTTTTTCAGAGACACACACAGAAGCAAATTTACTGATCTGTTTTTGTGTGTTTTGAAATGAAAGCATGGATCTCTCACTTTTAGGGAGTGAATAAAAACTCTGTGGGTCTGCTTATGTTTAATAATATGATCAGTGGGGCAGAGATATGAGTAAAAAAAAAGTGTAAGAGATAAATAAGACAGAGAAAAAGCAAAGAGAGAAATGAGAAAAAGAAAATGCAGGTATACCAGGAGATTAAAGGGGAAGAGGACACTGCATCAGGTAGAGGTGAGGGTCACCTCACCTCATCAGCTCATGCAGAGTATGCCCAACTCAAGATCCTGAGAGAGTGGGGCTTATGAGAGAGTGGGGCTTAGAAAAAACCCACTGGTTTTCTCACTTACCCTTGTATAGGGTTGTAGTCCCAAGGAAGGATTGTCAATTTTTAAAATTGTTTAAAAAAAAATAAGAGATTGCTCAAAGGTACATATGGGTTTATAGAAGTCTAGAGGAAAGAACTAGAGAGAAGAGAAAAGAAGAGCACAGCATATGTGTGAAAAGGGGTTTGGGGCTGGTAGAGAGAAAGCTGAATGAGAAGGGAAAAGAGGGAAAGAAAGAGAAGGGCAAGACAATGCCACTGTCTTTGCAAGTACTTTTCCTTCTCCCTAAAATGACCTTAAATCCTTTCATTCAGCTTGTGGACACTTTTCCAGTTGTCAGCTTAAACATCATCCCTAATAGGAAACTATTTGTGAAACTCCAGACATATGTACACACTAACCTTTATAGCTCCATATATTTCCTATACTACTCTATATACTATGAGTTTCTGAGTAATAGAAACAAAGCTTTGTTTTGTGACCTCAATGCCTGATGTATTTAAAGCTTAATGTTTACCTGATAGAGAACTGAACATGTGAAGTATTAATACAGGGGCACCAGCTATAAATTTGGGGGTTTTAGCAGGTTTGGATCAAGATGCGATCTTGAATATATCAGTAATCAGTTAATCCTAAAATCCTAAAATTCCTCATCTCTAAAATCAGGGAAATGATTACTTATGCATGAGATTACCAAAAAAGATATTATATATGGTTTGAGAATCATCCTCACACAGAACAGATCTATAATAAAAATTGTTATCATTACCAGTAAAAGAATGTTATGTTTAATCTGCAGAGCCAGAAAGTATCTTAGTGTTTTCAGGGTGCTATGGGTGGAAACTAGAGTGAAGCAATCTCCTTAGGATGAAAAAAAAAATGTCCTAATCTGGATGTGGTGATACATGTGCAACTCTAAATTTACTAAAAGCCACTGAATTTTAAATTTAAAATGAATGAATTTCATAGCTTGTAAATTATACCTTAGTAAAGTTATTTTACTTTTAGAACTCCAAGGGATGGAAGGAGGGAGATGGTAGGAATTACATGAAACAAAATTGTTCATGACAATTGCTAAGGTGAGTTTAGGTACATGGAGTTTATTAAGCAATTTTAATTTTGTGTATATTTGAGAATTTCCTCAATAAAAATATTTTTTAAAATAATGTCATAACTAATGATACTCAAACTTTATACTTTTAATATTGTTAAATATATCTAGTTCCTTAAAGCAGATATTTAGTATTATTTGTTAACAAATGTAATGCTGGTAAGAAATAACAATAAAGGATGAATAGAAGGAAATGGCCTCCCCAGCTACCCCTGAAAAGCTAAGTTAATTGGAGGTTTTTCTTGAATTGCTGTATTTATTTTTATGTTACCATAAATATAATTCGCCTTGTAAAGTTGCAAAGTTGAGATTTCCTCTCTTGGTAAAAATTCGACATAAATTTTAAGCAAGTACTAGAAGGTTCTAAAAACACAAAGAATCAGAATCAAGAATCAGAACATTTACACTTTAGAACTAGCTTTTGTCCACTCCATTCACACCAGTTCCTATTACAATTTAATCTTCCACTTGCATCGCTCTGAACAGCAGTGTACAATTTCTTCATGCAAAAATAGTTGTAACAAAGGCCTCTTCTTTTTATTTTCTACTTCCAATGATAAGCATCAGCTATTGATTACACTACAAAATTTTCACATGCATCCCCTCTTCTCCATCCACAAATTTATTTGTTCAGATTACATCACCTTTCATAAGATAACTGAGATCACTCCTGATATTTCTATCTACTTCTCTAAACATTTCTACAGTAGTCATTCTCAACCTGTTTTTTCTTCTGGGAAATATAATGAATGATGCTGACAAACACACAACCAGTTTTTAACGAAACAGAAAATTAAAAGCATGGAAGTAAAGTATTAGAGTAATTTATTCCTGGCTATAACTATTAATAGTACCTCACTTTCAAAGAGCCAAACTGAAGAGGTAGACCATGAGTTTCTCGTAGTTCCAGGCCAAGGGCACTATTCTTTCTTTCTCAATAAAGTAAATCAAAAACAGTAAATGAATAGCATTATAAAGAAAGAATATTTTTTAATACAATGGCCAAATTACTTTCAACTTAAATTTTCTTATGACTCCCCTGAAAGAGGGCTCCTCATTGTCTACAGAATAAACATTCTTTGATAAGGTTTAGAAGCCCCTCTGTCTCTCATAACTGTCTTTCATATCTGTCATCTCATCTCAACCCCCTTATTTCAATCAAAAATTCTTGCCATATTCTTAATCCAATTCTATGTTCCAGTCATCCTAGACCATTTGCACTCCTCTGAATTCTTGACTGTGATTCACATTTTCAGAACCCCAAAATAGGGGTTTTTTTGAAAGAGAAAACCAAAGATTAATATGATACAAAAATTATACAATTGGAAGAAAAGAGAAATTTTGTAACATATAGCAAAATAATGGCATTCTGAGGAAGTCCAAGGTCTACAATCATCTAACTTACCCTAATCTTAGTTATCTTTATCACAGCCAGAATTATTTCATATTTCTGCTTCTAAATCTCAAATTTTTCTCTGGATCTGTAATTTATACCTCTTGACTTTAGCATGCACTAAAGCAACTAGTCCCTAAGAACAGTGAAATAACTATAAAGTAAATAATATGCCATATATAATGTTAGGTAACTAATCAGTACTACAGACTAAGTAGTTGTTTTCCTTAAGAAATCAATGATTTTATAATGTAAGGTCAAGTTTGTTCAATAGCTAGTTCTTTTTTGTATTTTTATTAGTTAACAACTGTAACTAAACTTATTAAAACCTGCTAAACACCCATGTTTGGGGTGAATGATACATGACTGCAGAAATTTCTAGAAAATTTTGTCTGGGGATTATATTTTTTACTTGTAGAGTGTCCACGGCTTATGCAAATACCACATTGTATGTTTGAGTTACACTGAGCTACTCATGTATGAAACAAACTAATCACTGAAAGGGAAAAAAAGAAATCCATCATTTTATCTATATGTTGCTTCAAAGCACTGAATTTCAGAATATTTTAAAAACACTTAAGTGCAAAATAATTTGTAAAAGGAAAGCAAAAATAAAGAAGACATAAAAAGAAAAAGAGATAAGGCAAAAGAAGAAAAAGAAAAGTTACATTTGTTAATTTCTAATATACTAGATCTAGATATTTGGTTTTTCTAATATTTTATGGAAAAAAATAAGAATTATTTTAATTTGAAAGCTAGTGTAATGAGAAAATAATAATGCTATTTATAGAATAGCTAACAATTAGTAAGTGAATATCATCATTCTTCTATAAAACTCGTTAATGAATCTGCTTATACAGTGTTTTGAAATTAAAGGTTATAAAAACAGGAAATTTGTTTCTCTGCAAAAGCTGAGAATAAATTGAGGTTATTTTCTATCCAAAGAACATAAAAAGACTAATTCAAAAGGAAACCTGCACTCCTATGTTTATAGCAGTGCTATTTACAATAGCAAAGATATGGAAAGAACCTAACTGCCATCTAACAGATGAATGGATCAATAAGATGTGGTATATAGACACATGGAATATATTGTGTTGAATAACAATATTCAAACTATTGGTATTATAATTCTATAAACCTTTGCCCACTTACAATAATGCAAAAAATGACAATATTTATATTCATAAAAGAAATATCAATTACTAAAATTTTCTTTCAATAGTAAGAATTTGCCTTCTTTCTCCCACTTGTATGGAATTTTTTCCATGACATTCTTATTTTGTGTCTAGAAAACATTATAATTTAAGCTGGTCATGAACTTCTTAATTCTATGGATATAGTTGGCTATGAAATGATTATATACAGTAGTCCCATGATTATTCTACACCAAAGCCATCTTACTGTGAAAGTTCCAAATAACAATCTGTATATATCAGTCCTTGCATTAATTTTATATTTTCTTACAGCCAAAAGGAAGACTAAGATTCTTTGGAAAGATAACCTGTTGATAATACAATATAGCTGGCTTCCAAATTAATGCTACTTTACTCGCGCTGAAAATATTATTGCTCATTAACTGAAGAGAGTGGAATCAGATAGTCCTTACTTTAGGTGACTCACAGATACAAAGCTTAAACCTTCAGGGTTACTGCCACTTTTCTCCTCACATTATATCAGCAATAGCCTGGACAGTCGCCATTTATACATAATTGTATTTTTAAGGATGGAAATAAGTGAAAATTGTAGAAAACTACATTGCTCTGTTAGACAGGGCCTGCACTCTGAACCTACAGGGCTCTCCAATAACGTCCACATTATTTTGCTGAGCATAAACAGAAGGAAAAAAAAATGAACAGTGCCAAGTTGTCAACAGTGGAAAATATAGAGGTATTCTTTCTCAGTAATTTCGGAGACTGTTCTCTCTCTCTCTCTCTTGCTCTCTCTCGCTCTCTCTGTGTGTGTGTGTGTGTGTGTGTGTGTAGTGTGTGTGTGTGTGTGCGTGTGTGTGTAAAATTGAGAGGAATGAGAAAAATAAAGAGAGCTAGAGAGAAAGAGGGAGGGAGGAAGGGAAGGAGGAAGACAGAGAGGAAGAGAGAACAAGAGAGAACGAGCTGTCAAAACCGAAATTGCAGGATTTTTTTTTTAAGAAATCACTCTGCTTCCAAACTTTAATACCTTTTTCTTTTCCAGATATACAATGTTCTCATAAGTCTTTAGAATTTCACCCACTATTTGCTCGCCAACCATTGTTTTAGCAGTTGAAAAATGTTTACTTGTTCCAGAAACTCAGTTCAAATTCCTTATTTTCTTGGGATCATTGCAAACTGCTTTAAGCTGTCTTTCATGCTCATTCTTCTATCCAATCAGTTTACCCCTTTAAAACAATTATCTTCTACTGAAATAGACTGTAGACTTTTTGAAAAGAGAGACAATATAGTTTCCTCTTTGTATTCCCTAGACCAAGTAAAATAAGTATTCTTGAAGGCAGATTTCAGGAGTATGACTGTCTGATTCTAATGCACCAGTGTTTACTACTTTCAGGAACCTCAGCAAAAAAGTGAAGCCCTGTAAGCCTCTATTCCTTTAATCCTAAAATTGGAATGATGGTAGGCCCTATCTCACAACAGAGATGTTATGAGGATTTATTCAAAAAATGTTTATACAGCACTTGGGACAGAGTCTGGCACATAGTAAACATTGAATAAATATTAACTCTTGTTTTAATAACCAATAATAGCATTGTTTTTATGTGTATCATGAAGCTACTTCCGCCTATGCCAGAAAGATAATGGATGGTTAGCTAATAGGTAGGTAAGTAGATACGTAAATAAATAGGTAGGCAGACAGATAGATACTATAGAGAGTCTAAATAAGGATAAAATAATCTCCTTTCTCTAAACTGAGAAATTTCAATACACATTCTATATCAGCATTATCATTTATCTTATTAGTAACATTTGAATTAAAATGTAGAATCACTTTTATCAAAAAACTTATTAACAATTTCATTTACTTTTTTGCTATTTTATTTAAAAAAACTATTGAATATAAAAACTATATCCTTTATCAGATGAGAAACAGAGAGTTGACATATTCTTAGGATTTCCTTCCTCATTACCAAACATTTAACCTGAGATACCCATTTAATAGAAGGTTCTTATCTTGACTAGAAAAGTTCACATTCTTAGTAAATTCTTCCAAGAGGCGATTAAAGTCACTGTCACAGATGACCATATTTGTAGGTCTTTAATTTGACTTTAAGTTACCAGTGGATCATTAAAGGCTACACATGCCATTCTTTTAAATGTAGTCAATCTAGCTGAACTCTAAGTCATTAAATAGAAAGCCCAGCTGAGACAAATTTAGGCTGTGTTTACATCAAAAAAATTGTTTCCAAACATTTGATACAACTGTTTCTTAAAGCTAAAAAATAAAAGTGCTGAAGTCTTGAGGATAATTTATAAACTAAAAATGTATGCGATGCATGTAGGACATTGGAAAGTGAATTAAAGAAGCAGTAATCATTAAAAGATTGAAAAATAAAGGCTTTGAGAACTGCACACTACTCATACATCCATCTTCTAAATCCTATAGATGTTATTCCCCTGTCCAAAAGTCATTTAATGGTTTCAAGAAAATGCTTATATGTGAAGAGTCACCTCTAAACTATTATTAAGGAAATAAAAAAATGACTTTTATCTGTTACATATTCCCTGTCAAAACATAGGCACATACAGGCATACATATATAGACAACAAAGGCATACCTCAATCAGCCACTATACTTCAGGAATTTGGGGGAATGTTAGAGACAAATGGAGTCAGAGTAAGGGGTGTGATGATTAGATAAACTAGTCTAAAATTCAAAAACAGCAAAGGGAAGACAATGGCTGGATTTCTCCAACTGACCACCGAAGAAGTCTCAGAGTCAGAGAAACAAAAGTTTGGAACTATAGTACAAATTGGAGGAATGTGGATAAAAATTAAAAACAAATTACTTAAGAGTAACATTGCTGAGATGGCAGAGTAGAAGATTCCAACCTCCAGTCCCAGAAAGATAAACAACTAGACAACTAACATGAACAAAATCAACTTTGGCAGAGCTCTGAAGTTCATTACTGAAACTTCAACAATATAACAGAAAAAAAAAAAAAAACTTGAGAATAACCACATAAAAAGAGAAGGAAGAACGCCTTCTTTTTGCCCATGCCATTCCATTCCCAAATAGGCATTGCTCAGCATTGAGAGGGAATTCCCCATCTAGACAACGTTCTCCTGAAAGGAAAAGGGAAGTGTGATGAATAACTACTTTCCCCAGCTTTCCACAGCACCACATAAAGGACATGCTTCAGTTTCACCCCAACCAGAGAGCAAAAAAGCTGAGAGAAGTCTGGGAACAACAAAGAAGAGCAGGGACTACCAATATCAGTCATGTGGTGTGAACAACCATGGTTCCAGCGTCCTTCTCTGCAGAAGAGAGCAATGAAACCATAAAATAACATAGAAGAAAACATAGGCAAAACATTCCATGACACTGACATCAGGGATATCTTTCTTTGGGTACTCAACTCCAACCACATGAGAAACCAAAGTATAGGATTACATCAAACTTTCAAAGTTTGAGCAGTGAGGGAAACTGATTAAAATGAAAAGACATTCTACTGAAATATTTGCATACCATACCTTGAACAAAGGACTAAAATTCAAGATATGCCAGGAACTCGCTCAACTCAGGAAAAAAATTTTAAAATGGACAGAAGAGCTTAAGAGCCAGTTCTCCAAGAAGACATACAGATGGCCAACAGGCACATGAGTAAATGTTTGTCATCACTTACCATCAAGGAAATACAAATCAAAATCACAAGATACCATTTCACACCTGTGAGAATGGTTCATGCCAAAAAGACCAAAAACAATAAATGTTGGTAAGGATATGGAGAAAAAAGAACCCTTATGTACTGCTGGTGGGAATGTAGACTGTTCCAGCCCCTGTGGAAAACAGTATGGTGGTTTCTCAAAGACTTAAACGTAGTTCTCCATGTGAAACAGAAACTTCACTCCTAGGTACCTACCTGAAATATGCAAAAACACTGATAAGAAGAGATACGTACATAGCTGTGTTCACTGAAGCAATATTTACAACAGTGAAGTTATGGAAATAACCTAAGAGCCCAAAGACAAATATGTGTTAGAAAAGATATGGTGTGTGTATGTATGTGTGTGTATATATGTATATATGAATATACATATATACATCTAACATATATACATACACATATACATGTGTATATGTGTATATGCATATGTATATATGTATATACACACACATCTATGCACACACACACACACCATACACACACATACACACACTTCCAGAGGGGAAGAGGGCAGGCAGAGAGCAAAGTGAATGGGTCCAATAGACTATGGAGAAGACTATGGGTGACTTACTTGGTAGTATGTGTGATACAGTGACATATAGCTAAAGAGGTGTTATACTATACCTCTGTATTATATACAATGTTGTAAAGCAATGTTTCCTCAATTTAAAAAAAAGACTTACCTGCTTAAAAAGTTTAGTAATACCCAAGACTACCATCACTCTCACACTGACTACAAAATATGGCAATCCTCAACACAACCCTTACTTCTGATATGACTGGCAAATCTCCAAGACTATCCTCAAGTTCCATAATGTTCTAGCACTCACAACAATATTGAAAGGTGCTATAAGCATGACTATGATTTCTTATGGCAGAAAGATACAGATTAAGATCAGCCAAGAGGTACAAGGGACAAGGCACAAGAAACAGATTCCAAGTTATTTCCACATTTGGAACTTCCAGCTTTCCTCTCCCAGTTGACTTGTCAACAGTGCTCATTTCTCCAGGCAATGATGGGTGACAATACTCATGAAGTACTGCCAATCAGGGCAGATTACTCAAGCCTTCATATCCAGAGTCTTTACTCAGGTTTGGACACACAGACATGGTTACATATATGACTGACCTTTAATTTTCAGTTCGTCTGAAAACTGAGTGGATACTGTGTGGTCCAAAGTCCATACCATAAGTTATATTGTTATACTATGTTGTGACCAAAGGCTCCAGGTAAACCAAGATATCCATAAACACAGTTCAATCCAAGGACTAAGAGATCACCTCCAGGAACCAAGAACAAAGACCATATTTTTCTGTGGGTAAGGTTAATTCTGTCCTAAACAATACGTTTTAAGTATAGACTTTACACTGGTCAACAGTAAGATTGTTACTGACTTAAAAATACTAATCTGTAGTATCTTGGTGTGCTGAACATGAATATAACCCTGGAAATTTTTTATTAGCACTCATTTTGAAGATATTTCATATAATTCATTTTATATGTTTCACCATGTAAATTTATCCAAGAGGACTGCAACAACATCCTAAATCAGCCTAGAATGATGTAATATTACATCACATTGCATAATACCATCATGCACACATCATCCAGAGTTGATTGCATCATTTTCTAATGCAATGCAATACTACTGCCAGGCAGCAGCTGAAGTAAGCTGACGTCAGCAGTGCACTATAGAAAGCCCTGTCAGGAAGGTTGAGCACAGAAAATATTTCAGACTTTGTGCGAGACAGTTTAACACTTTTTGGTCCACTCACGTATTAGTACGTGTTTTTGTCACCAGTATCAGGTGGACACTCACATATTAATACGTGTTCATCTAGTCTCCGGTTTTTCATGCCACAGTGGATTTATTTGGAACTATTAGGAGCTATTTCTTTGATCGTACTCAGTCTAGAAGCTTTACACATTGTTTTGGTGAAAGTGTAAGGTGTTTTATGAGAGATATTACAGTTTTTTTAATATCCAGTAGTTCAGGAGTTGTGTGTGCTTTATTGAATGCTTATACCATTCATGGGGTGGCACAGAAAATGGCCAGCCCCAAGGGCTGGTAAATTTAAAGGGCACCTGCACACAAAGTGTTAAGGTACTGTTCCATAGAACTGTTATTATTTTATCCATTTAGGCACAATACAGAACAGTAATGCCCCAAAAGTGCGTTAATAGCGTGGACAATTTCTGCTCTCTTTGTGGGGAAGTGACCTTTGCCAACCAAAAGAACAGAATCACTTCTCAGGTGAAGAAGGCTTATCATCTTTACTTCGGATGCAAGGTTGGTGACCAAGACAAGCCTTGGGCCCGCATATATGCTGTGCCACATGGACAACACAGCTTTCACAGTGGTGAAATGGCAAAAGACCATCAGTGCCGTTTGCAGTCCCCATGGTGTGGAGAGAGCCAAGCAACCACATGAAAGAATTCCTTCTGCTTGGTTCCTCTCTTTCTGGTGGAATAGCGAAGCAAAAGAAGTCAAGAATAGTCTAGCCAAACATTCCGTCTGCATTGAGACCAGTTCAACATGGTGAGAGACTTCCTATTCTAGAACCTCCAGCAGAATATTCTCTTGATTCATCTGATGAAGACAAGAGGGAGCCGACCTGCTCTTCTCCTGTTCCATCAGCATGCAGTGATCCAGATTTTCACTGTGGTACATCATCAACCCTACACAGATTAACACAGGAAGAACTAAATGACCTAGTTCATGATTTGGACTTATCCAAGAACAAGGCAGAATTGCTAGGATCAAGACTCCAACAATGGAATCTTCTAGAAGAAGATGTCACAATTACTTTATATCAAGAGTGCCACCAGCAGTTGGAGCCTTTCTTCAGAAAGGAAAGTACTCTGGTGTTCTGTTCTGATATTAAGGGCCTCATGAATGCCTTAGAAATCACTCATGACCCACAAGAATGGAGACTAGTTCTAGACTCTTTGAAACTAAGTCTTAAGGCTGTGCTTTTGCACAATGGAAACCGTCTTCCATCTATTCTATTTCTGAACAGCTGTATGAGAGACAAGTGAAGAAATCTAAGAAGTAGTCTATGACTTAATTTTTTACAGGTATTAACCACAGGCCTATTACTATTGGCATGCATTTTGCAATATAAACATCCACTTATTGAAGATCACAAAAAAAACTAGAGCCAAAAGTAGAATTTGACTGTCATATTCATGTTTAGTACATACAAATTGATAGGAAATGACTGATTTTATTTCAGTTACATGACTTTTGTAAAAATTTGTTGACCAGTGTAATCTGAGTTCCCACTTTCAGTTGTTTAATACTATGGATGCAAGTGCCCTCAATTTTCAATGATATGAATTTCAAGGCTGAAAGTCTTATAAAAAGACAGAAAATGAGTTCTACAAATGACTATGTTAGGATCTATTAAGTGCTTTCATTCTCAGAACCAGTTGAGGTTGTTTTCCTTAAAAAGTTAGCTTATTTATTAAAGAATAAACAAACAACTAAGACCTTAAATACTCCTGAGACGTATTTCTCTATTTTAACATAGGAATAATGCTTCCATAGAAGTATTGAGCCAAATCAAACAGCTACTAAATGGTAAGTTTGGAAGGCAAATCCAGTCTGTTGGACTTCCACCATACCACCCTGCCTTCCATATTCTCAATTTTTGTGCTGAAACAACTTAAACATTAAGTAATGTAATGCATCGAAGAACACTTTTAGAACATGCTAGGTATTAGTAAATATTAATTTTCTTCCTAAATTTTTGAAGATTATTGCTCTCTATTGTTAGAGAATGATTCATCCATACATCAAAAATTCATCTGGAAGTGAAACAAGGATTTTACTGGGATCTTTAAAGGGTTTTTATTCAGGAACAACACTTAGGAAGGCCTTGCAAGTGTCCTGATATAGGAGAAAAATACAAACTTATTAGGCAGAACTGCCTAATAATAGGCAATAAAATCTTCACATAATTTTATAAGAAAATGTTATTTTATATATCAGTGATTCATATATTAAATGTTATTTATCTATAAAGTTATTTAAAAGTGTTAAGAAAAAGAGGTAAACAGGAGAGGTGTCTATGTTAGTGCAAAGATTATTCTCTTTGAAATTAAGATCTGATAGTGTTTACTAGTGCTTGTGAGGCTTCGCAACATCTTTACTGACTCCCTAATTTCAGGATTCTGGTTTGTTGAAGGTGATATATGTGGTTGTAAATTCATGTTAACATGTTGTCAGCCATGACAGACACACATAAGTTCAATTCTCTTAATGGTGTCTTGACTCCAATTTGCACATTTCCTTTATCAACTAATTTCATGATTTCTGAGTCATCCCACTGCATTTAAGTTTAATAACAAGGAGAAAAAAGGCTCTAAATGATAAAAGACAATTAAGTGACACACAACAAAACTTTCTCAACTTGTGCAACAAAGTTCCTTCACTCTTTGTTGTAAATGAAATAATATGCAGTTATTTGGACTGTGGAATAGAGATTTGAGAGGTAGAAGTGGCAGATAAGGGGTAAGGATATAAAATCATCTTTGGAAGGTGGCAATGGAACAGGAAGCATTCAAAAATTTATATACAATATCTTTAATGTTTAAATACTTTGATAAGTTGTGAATAGAGCTTTTGTGCTTGAAAGAGATTACTCTTTTCCCTTATCACCCATAGTCCCAAAGTAAATTGTGTACTTTTTCAACTTATTTACAAATAAAACTCAAGGCTTCGTTTTAAAACAAGAGAGTATTTGTCCTTGGACTTGCATATTGGTTGACAGCAAGAAAGCATGGAAGGAGGACATAAAGTGAAATACACAGTGCTGTTAATACTGAGTGAATGGAGGCTGGCATTTTGATTTATTTCAGTGGCAACAGCCCAATGTCTTTGCAATTTCATGTCTTACATAGACAAAATTTGGAAAAGTTTTTATAAATGAGGTCAGTCAGATTGTCGATTAAAATATGCATTTCTCTTAACAAAACTTCCTAAACCCAGCTACTATGCCTGGATATTCTACAACAAAACCTCATAGTTTTTCCAATATGCTGCCAGAACTGGGAGAACTGGAGCATTTCATTTTCTTGGAAAACATTTCAAACATTATCTTCATTAAAACTTCTTTACCCTTCAGATGTCTCCTATTCCTTTAAATAGTGGCTGCTCCTTTGAAATGCCAATCACATACATGGATATCAAGTGCAGGAAGATACTTGATGGAGGGAATAGCTAAAAAATTAAAGTCATATCAGACTAGTCAGCAGCATTCAGTAGAAATCTTAACACAGTGTGGTTCATATGTAACAAAACGTCCATTGCTGAGCATTCCAGGGCCCACTGGACTGATTTTTAGTTTATCCATGACCTATTTCCTTCTGATATGTTGTGATATCTTTCAAGTACTGTGACTTTCATTCTCATAACTGAAAAATGGCTACTCCATTTTGAGACATTGTATCTGCATCCCATGCAGGAGGCAACAGAAGGATGGAAGGATGAAGAAAAAGGTACACACACCTGCTAAGTAGGGCTTATTTATAAATACAGACCTTCTCCGAAATCCCTTCCAGCAATGTTTCCTGCCACTCACAGTTCCAAAGCTGTGTGCTAAATGACCTTTGGTTGTTAGGAAATTCACAGAGGCATGTCAGCATATTTTAAATTTTTGAGGAAAGCATAATAATAGGAAACATCTATCAGACTCTGAGTAAACTACTAACTTGAGCAAATTCACTTTTAACATTTTGGCCTTGATGCATTGAAATGACCTATTTTTGAAAAGGGATTTTGATGAATGCTATTATTTTTAAAAAGACAAGTACCAAAATGGAAATGAGTGCTCTAGCACTCAATAGATTCCAAGACTTGAAAAATTATGCAATGTTAAAGAAACTAGCATCCCATTAATAAGTAGTTTTGATTGGTCAAGATGGAATTAAAAAGTTTTAACTCACATATGTTCTTTTTTCAAATGACTATCACTTCATTTGACTATAGATATGCATTAAGTTGTTTGGATGGAGATAATTACCAAAATTTTATTGTAAACAATTTTATTGTTTTATTTTTAATTTTATTAAACAATTTTATTGTTTAATTTTATTGTTTATTTCTTTTAGTTTAAGGATAGCAAGCAGTTTCTGTCCCACAGACAGATGATTTTTTATGTTACTCCTACTATTACTTTTTTGAAATTTTATTTTAAGAATAATAAAGTATAAGCAAAGAATAATTTTATATTTGGAATTATCAATCAATGCTCATGCTTATTAATTATATACTTGGATATTATCTTTGTGGACTTTATAAAACTCACATCACTTTCTTAGTTCAAATTATATTAATTAGTTCATATAGTATAAAATTTAAATTATGGTTAAGCATGTCAGTTGTCACTCCAGTAAACTACAGTTACAGGTACCTTGTGGAGTTTCACTAACTTTTACCAAAATTGTATTCCAATAAATAAGATAATTAGCTCAGCTTTCTAAACCCAAGAGGATGTAATTTAGAAATTAGAAATTAAAGATTCAATATCTACCCTCAAAGCTAAGGAAGTGAAAGACAATATAAACAGATGGGATTATATCAAAATAAAAAGCTTCTGTACAGCAAAAGAGACATTAACCAAAACTAACAGACAACCTACCAACTGGGAAAGGATCTTTGCACACAATACATCTGATAAAGGACTGATAACAAAAATTTACAAGGAACTCACACAAATCTACAAAAAAAAAGCCAATAACCCAATCAAAAAATGGGCAGAAGAGCTCAAAAGGCACTTCTCCAAAGAAGAAAAGCAAATGGTCCAACCACTATGGAAGGCTGTATGGAGATTCCTCAGACTGCTAAACATGGAGCTTCCATACGACCCAGCAATCCCACTTTTGGGAATTTACCCAAAGGATACAAAAACACTAATCCAAAAGGATACATGCACCCGTATGTTCATTGCAGCACTGTTCACAATAGCAAAGGTATGGAAGCAACCCAGATGTCCAAAAATAGATGATTGGATCCAGAAGGTGTGGTA